>JAKJHU010001870.1:110107-167242 GCA_022316685.1 Progne subis subis | reverse complement strand
CCTACGAGGATTTCGTGGAAGGGCTCCGGTGTTCGACAAGGAGGGAAACGGCACGGTGATGGGAGCCGAGCTCCGCCACGTCCTGGCCACGCTGGGTCAGGAATTCCCGTGGGAATTTTCACATCCCATCCCCTTCCCCTCCCTCTTTTCCCTTCATGTTTTCTTTCTCTGATAAATTTCTCGTTTCCCATCACCATGAAATGATCCCAAGATTTCCAACCCCCGCTGTTCCCTTGGTTTGTCCCCATTTTTCTGCGCTTCCATCCCTCCCTTCTCCTCTCCCTCCCTCCTTCCTGTTGTGTTTGAGTTCTCCAATAAATATTCTTATATTTTAATATATTTTATTCATTATAATATAGAAAATATATAAATATAAATATAAATATAAATATAAATATAAACATAAACATAAACATAAACATAAACATAAACATAAACATAAATATAAATATAAATATAAATATAAATATAAATATAAATATAAATACAAATACAAATATAAATATAAATAGAAATAGAAATAGAAATAGAAATAGAAATAGAAATAGAAATAGAAATAGAAATTATATATATAATTTATAATATATAATATAAAAATGAAAATAATAATAAAAATTAAAAAATACAATATAGAGTATACAATATACAATACATAATATATAATACATAATACATAATACATAATACATAATACATAATACATAATACATAATATATAATATATAATAATAAATAATAAATCTATATTTATTATATATATTAAATATATAAATTATATAAAATTAAATATATAACTATATACATATATAAATTATATAAATCTATAAATGATATAAAGTTAAATTTATAAACATTAATATTTATTGGAGAAATCCGACACAACGTATTTACAAATATTAAATTGTCGTTATTCCATCACATGAATCATCCCAACATCTCCAATCCCATCTATTCCCTTGGTTTTACGAATCCTTACAAACCAACGGGCACCAAACCAAAAATAATCAAATTAAATTTAATTAAACCCATCCCTGATCCACACCAAAGATCCCAAATTTCACCTTGGAATCTTCCAGAACCTCAGACTCAGAGCGGAACTGAGTTTTCACCGAGAGGGTTTTTGGTCAGGACTTGGTTAAAACTGACTCAAACCTTCAAGGTTTAGCACTTAGACTGAGCTTATTGTTAGGAAAATGAGTTGTGGCCCATCATATCCTGTGGGTTTCCATACTTTTTTCCCTGCCTTTCTGGATTTTGGATCAAATCTACTCTCCGATTCGGATCTGGCTTTGGCACAACTTGGAATTTGGATCAATTTTCAGCTCCAACAGGAGCTTTTCCCATGGTCAGCACCCCAAATCCCCCAGGAGAAACCTCTCCCTCTCTCTCTCACTCCCCCTTGTGCTCTTCAACAACTTCCTAAACTCCTGAATCTGGGGTTTTGATCCAGGGATTTTGTTTTCCGTGCAGGGGAGAGGCTGACTGAGGAGGAAGTGGATAAACTGATGGCGGGGCAGGAAGACGCCAACGGCTGCATCAACTACGAAGGTGGGCGGGACCCCTGAAGGCTTTCTTAAAACATTCCCAGGAAAGTTTAAATCCATGGAAAAACCCAGAGCAACATTTCCACATTTTAGCCCAATTCTGCGTTTATAATCCTTTTGATAAACCCCACCCGTGAAAGGTTAATTTTGTTTTCCATAGGATAACTCATCCCTCTTTCCCTCTGTTTTTTTTTTCCCCAGCTTTTGTGAAACACATCATGGCCAACTGAGCCCAGGTGAGTCTCCTGCGCCCTTCTCCCGGATTTCCAAATCCTCGTCCCACTAGGATTGACTGGAAACTTCCAAGAACAAACTTTTTTCCCCTGTGCATTTACAAATCCCCACTCCCGAATTCCTAAAAAAAAAAAAAAAAAAAAGCAAGGAAATAGAATTGAGGAGGGGGAAAAAAAAAAAAAACAACAGGAAAAAAAAAAAGAGATAAGAAGGAATCAGGAACGTTTACACCACCGGGAGTATAATTAGTGGTTTTCCACAAATCCGCCTCCCACCGTCTCCTAAGGATGGATTGGTTTTCCAGGAAAAGGCCGGAGCTTTGTCCAGCACATCCAAACCACAGCTCTGTCTCACCCTCACAGAGGAGCTGGGCTTTGTTTCCAAGATTTCCCGGGCAGGGTTTATCCCGGTTTTACTGGAAAAAGTGCCCACTGCCCTTCTCCCGCATTCCCTGGGTTTTCTCCTTGCTCAGCTCTCGGGGAAGGAGTTGACCGACCCATCCATTCCGATATCCCGTGAAAAGCTGCCCTCGGATTTAGTCTGGAGGTTTCGGGTTCCCTTTGTTTGCTTTTAGTCTTTTCCCTCGGCTCTGGTTTATTTTTAGGCCTGGCTTTGGTTTGGTTTTGGAGCTGACCTGGCTGTGCTGTGGTGACTTTGGATTCTGGGTTAAGTAGGGGTCACGTCCAGGTTTTTCGGGAATTTTGTTCCAAGATATAACGTAGCAAAATATAAACAAACTAAAAAAAACCCCAACCACCAGACTTGGTTTGTTTTGTTTTTCCTTTATTTCTATTTTTTTCCTATGAGAATCCATTTTTTTTTCCCCCTTAAGGCATTTATTTACCTTTGAGCTTGGACTTTTCCAACTGATTCCCAGTTTTTGATGCCAAAGATCAGGAGCCTGGGCGTCATCCCAATCCATGGCCCCTGCCCGTTGTTCAGGGATGTTTTCAATCCTTAATCCACGGGAAATCCCGGTTCCAATGGGAACCAACGCCAGCCACCAGAGAAGAAAAGCGAGGATGGAAAACTGGGAAGCTGGAAAACCAGACCAGGGTTGGGAAGAAATTCCAAGCCTTTGCTTTTGATGGGTTTGAAAAGGGGGCTGGGAGCTGGTGATTTCCCAGGAATCCGACATTCCTGGGATTCGCCGATGAGCCTCGGTGGTGTCGTCCAGCGGTGGTTGGAATGTCCATGGAAAGGCAAATGGAATGTCCAAGGAAAGAGCGAAGGTCCTGAACTCAGTGGGAATCTGGAGCTGAGCCCAAAAATTCAGGAACGTCTCCGTCTCTTGGCCGTTCCCGTGGGATGGAGGGAAGATAAAACGGAATTTCCGTATCGGGAACGAAACTGGGCCTTGCCCTTCCTTCCGATTCCCCAAGGGAATTGGGATGATTTTGGATGGAATTTGCTTACCTGGATTGGCTCCAGGTGTTAGGGACTGCTTCCCAGGTTTTCCCCCATCACTCAGCACGGGATTTTGGGATTGGGATGATTCCCTGTGTTTTGGCAGCTCCCGGTGTTGATAAGCTGAGGAGGATTCCTGACTTTTTTGTTCTTTCTTTTTCCCTCAGATTCCTAAAGATATTTTTATCTTTCAGGACAAGATAAGCACCGAGAAGTTCCAGATACCGGCCACGGATTTCCATACTGGGATTTCTCCTTGTTTTTTCAGCCCAGATTCCCATTCCAGAGCTCCGAAATGTGCCTAAATCCCTAGAGATATTTGGATATTTTTGTTTCGTTTGGTTCTCCATGGGGAGGGGGTGGATCCTGTGGAGATCCAATGGAAGAAACTGGAATGTGAACTACGATTCCCTGGGAATTCCTGTAGGATGGAATACATAAACAGAAAAAAAGAAATTGAGAAAAATTGAAGAAAATTAATTCTTTTAATGAATAAAACAATTTAAAAAATAATTGTTCCCTTTCTCCATCCCAAACTCCATCTTTTCCCTGTGGTTATGGGACAGTAGTATAAATCCCAGGAATATCCTTCATCCTTAGGGAAAAACTCCCAGAAATTAGCAACAAACAAAACCTTGCTGACTTTTTTCCCCCCCTCTTCTTTGGATGATGGAAAAGTAAGGATAAAAAATAAAAAATAAAAATAAAAAAAAAATCCCAAATTAAAACAAAATTTGCTAAAATCCATCATTTTTCCACAGGGATTCCTTCCCATTCCAATAATTTCCCTAGGAAACAAGGAAAAGTCTTCCCCAAAGGAAAATTGGAAGTTATTTTAATACGCACATCTTGGTCCTGAAGTTCTTGCAGTAAAAGAAAAGGGATTTTTTCGTGTCTTTGTTTCCTCACTGCTTCTGTGTCCGTGTGAGGAAAAGGGAAAGAAATCCAGAGAAAAACCTCAGCAGAGGCCAAGGGAAGTTGAGAAGCGTGGAAAATCCCATGGATTAAGAGAACTCTTTTTCTGGGGAAAAATAATAGAAAAAGTAAGGGGGAAAAAAAAAAAAAATCCTCTGTGGCTGGAAAAAAGGAGAGGCCAGGAGCTGGTAGAGGTTTTTAGGGAATGTCAAAGAACCTGGAAATGCAACGGTCCGGGAGCAGAGGGAGAAAGGAAAGGAAAGGAAAGGAAAGGAAAGGAAAGGAAGGAAAGGAAAGGAAAGGAAAGGAAAGGAAAGGAAAGGAAAGGAAAGGAAAGGAAAGGAAAGGAAAGGAAAGGAAAGGAAAGGAAAGGAAAGGAAAGGAAAGGAAAAGGAAAGGAAAGGAAAGGAAAGGAAAGGAAAGGAAAGGAAAGGAAAGGAAAGGAAAGGAAGGAAAGGAAAGGAAGAGGAAAGGAAAGGAAAGGAAAGGAAAATCCTGCTCTGGGATAATGGGGTGCTGGGATTTTCCGAGGATCTGGATTTTGGAGCAATCCAGGCTGGTTTTTCCTCCGTTGATTCCAGCAAGCCCCAGCTCCCTGGAGGAGCCTCAATTCTGACACTGATAATCCATAAATTACCTAAACCTCAGGAAGACAGGAGCAGGGCAGCACAGCCAAGGAAAAAAACTCCCGAAAATCCCAAAAGTGCTTTTCCAGCCTGTCCCCAGTGCCACCAGCAGGGCCAGCTTGGCTCCAGCTGGGCTGGGAATTTCTGCCGGAGGGAAACGTGCTCAGCCCATCCCAATTTTCCCTCGAAAAACACAGGACAGATCCTTTTCCCCCGTGACTTCCCACAGATCCATCCAGGAGCAAAAGGAACAGCGAACAACAGGGAGAAAAAAGGAAAAGCCCGTGAGGATGTGGCCAGATGGATGAGCACGGAGTGTTCCAAGGCTGGAGAAATATTCCAGAATTGGAGGGAATTTTTGGGATCCTGTTTTACTTCTGGGCGTCTTTTAAACCAAGAAATCCTAAAAACCCGTTTGGGAGCCTGTCCCGGTCAGAGCTCCAGTGGGATAAACACAAATGGGAATTTCTGGTTTTGTTTTTAGCTCCTCCGGCCAATTCCTTGCTCCTGGCCTCACCAAAAAAATGTCCAGGTGTGACAGTCCCAGCCACAGTATCCCAAAAAAATCCCTGCCAGGTTCAGCTCCTGCCTTTGCCACCTTTAGGACCTCACGGACCTGTCGCCACATCCATGGATTCCAAGGATCAGGTGCAGCTCCCGGGCTGGAGGAGCTCTGAGGTTTCCAAGGATCCGTCTCCCAACCGCCCTTGATGAGCCAGAGATTCCCAGATCTCTTGGGGTTGGAAGGGAGCTCAAAGCTTATGGATTTCAGGAATTCTGAGGGAGAGCTGCCATGATCCCAGGTTGCTCCCAGCCCTGTCCAACGTGGACAATTCCAGGGATGAGGGTTGAGCTCTGGCCTGGGAATGACACCGGGACAAAGAGGTCTGTGTGCATTCCCACAAAACCCCAGCTGGAATCTGCAAGCAAAGTCCTGCACAATTCAGTCAATCCTTCCTGGATTAACAATTCCCAGAAATCCTGCAGCATCCCACAGGAGAAACTTTCCCACTCTCCCTCCCTGAACCTGGGACAATTCCCCACAGAATTCCACGTGCAGCCGCTCGGGTGACATTTTTTTGGGGGGGAGATCCTGCATTTCCATCGCATGGAAATGAACGAAACTGGATCCCAAACTTGGATATTTGGAACCCCGTGGATGCGCCGAGGATTTTCCTGCATCATTTGGATTCCCTCCCAGAGTAAATTTGAGCTGCACCCCCAGATCCAGCTCCCTGTTTTTAGGGATTCAATGGAATAATCCCTATTCCCCCTTCACAGCTGAGGGAGTTTTATGTCCTCTCCCAGCATTTTTTGTGTTTTTTTTCCCCACATTTCCCTCCTCCTATTTTATTTCTTTTTTTTTTTTTTTTTTTCCTAGTGGAAAAATCACTCTCAAAGTGCCCCGAGAGTAAAACCCATCAATTAAAACCTCCTCGTTAACGAGGGTGGAACTCCAAAGCCTGGAGTCTGCAGCCGGAGGAGAAAGGAAAAAAAAAAAAAAAATTTTTTTGAAATCCCTTGTTTTTGAAATCCCAAGGTGATCCCGCTCCCGAGCTGCTCCGTCCTTAACGGGCCATTAAAAGCGGTGTTGGAAAAACAAAGGACATCATCCCGGCAGGAAAATTAATGGAGCAGAACGTTCAGCTCCGAGTTTTCCTCGCGCCTGCTCCGGGAATGTTTGTTCGGAGAGGCTTTTAATGGGCAACAGGTGCTGGAGGCAGAAATTGGGGAATAAACAGAGCGGGCAAAGGGCCAAGAAAAGAGCAGGGAGAGAGCACGTTGCAAACGAGAATTCCGGGGAATATTCATGCTTGGATTTGAGGGAAGAATTGTGCTTTGTGTTTTTGGGTTTTTGTTTTTTTTTTTGGTAATTTCCTGAGGTTTTGGACCCCCTGGGATTAGGCTGGGACCGGGTGTGATCATCGTTCCCTGGAATCATCGCGGATTTTTTCCTCACAAACAGCTCAAAAAATGGAAATGTTCTTTCCGAAGGGAGGATCTCCGTGTTTTTGCATTCATATCCTTTTTGTTTCACCCTTCGATCCCAAGAACAAACGGAATTTTCTTTCCCACTTTTCTTTCCTCCTTTCCCCACTTTTTTTTTCTCCTCCAAGAGATTGGCGGAAGGAAAGCTGGGAAAAGGCAAAAGGAGGAATAATTCTTCAAATCTGTAATTAGGTTAATTGGAACCGATAGGGAGACGTCAGGAATGATTAAGGAATTATGAAAAAAAATTCTTCTTTATTCTGGGAAAATCATCCCCAGGACAAAATTCTGGGTAGAGCTGGAGGGGGACCAAGGACAGCAAAGCAAAAAATCCGCGGATTTTGGCCCCAGAATTCCCCCTTGTTGCAAAAGCATCTCCAAAGGATGGATCCTGCCTGGATCCAGAGGGTCCAAACAGGTTTATTCCAGGAATTTGTGGAGCAAAAATCAGAACATTTCTTGGAATGTTCTTTTTTTTTTTTTTTTCCCCCTCCCGACTCGCTGACAGTTTGCAAAAAAATTTGGGATGGTGAGAGAGCGGGGAAGAGAAACTTTGGCGAAGCGAAGCCTTGTGGATTATCTGGGAGCTCTCTAGAACTTGGCTCTTTCCTGGAATATTCTTAAGGATCAAATTGTTCGGAATTTCAACCAAGGATTAGAAACAATTTTCATTTTCCAGAATTTTTTTTTTGGGGACGCACATTTAAAAACACTTTTTTTTTTTAGGTGGGAGGTGGTGGGGAGCTGGGGAAGGGGGGGATAAAAAAACCTCCTCAGCTCTGGCATTAATTCCCTACTCCAACCCTAAACCTTGGGAACCACACCGATTTTCCAAGGGTCTGGAAGGAGGAGCTCGGAGCAGAGGCTCTGGTGCAGCCTCGTAAATCCCAGCCTGGGAGACAACCCCAGCTCATTCCCTGGGCTCATCCCGGATTCTGGAAGTCTGTGGATGACGTCAGCTCCGTGTGCTGGGATCCAGTTAGTGTCCCCGCGCTTTGGGTTTGGGAAGAGGTTTTAATTAATTGGAATGGAGAATGTGAACCCCCTCCTCCGAATTATTGGAATCCTGAATTTAAGGGGCTCTCGGCAAAGACACGGGAATAGGAATAACGGTTCTTTACTAGGGAAATTAAAAACAAAAATGTAAAAGTACAAAAAAAACCCCCAAAAACTCCGTGTTATAGGTTAGTATAGTTTAGTTTTCTAGGGTAAAAATGTAAAATATTAGGGTAAAATTTTAGGGTAAAATGTAAAATAATTCTCTAAGTTAGAAATTGGAAATTGCTTTAGAAGAGACAGAGACCTATCAGAAAGTTCGTTAGAATATTAACACCTACTCTGACCACTGAAATTGATAGCTGCGACTTTGGGAAGTACCATATAAAACCCCTTAAGAAGAAGAAGAAATTGAAAAAAAGTGTTTTTTTAAAGTTTCATTCCATTTTTAGTTTTTTTTTCCAACTTTCTGTTTTTCTATTCTTTTAGTATATGTTAATAAACTATTTGTTAATTTTAAGGTTGAGCCTGCTTCGTTTTTCTCCTAGTCTCTCTCTCTCACCAAAAAAACCAAAACAAAAAAAAACCAAACCCAAAATTTAATAAACGTAAAACCCCTACACCCCACAACCGAACAAAAAAAGAAAACGGAACACCACCTGACACCCTGCTGGTCGGGGTGTTGGGAGCAGGGTGTCGTTTAGGGATCCCTAAATCCTGGAATTTGGAATGTTTTCCGTCTCCCAAACCCTTTCCCTTTCCGCAGCAACTCTTCAGAACCCGCGGCAAACACAGGAACGCCAAAGCGCCCCTAAATCGTGAGTCTGGAGCCCGCGGCTTCCTTCGCCAGCGTCTCCCTAAAAAATTCCCTTTGGGAATGCTGAGGAGGACAGGGATAAACCTGAACTCTTCCTTCCCGAGCTGCTGGAGCAGCCAAGAACCTTTCATCCGTCCTATCTCGCGCTCTTGGCTGCAGCACAGGCTTAAAATCATCCCGAAATTGGCTTCCGGAGCGCCATAAAAACGTCGTTCCCAAAGCCCGACGGAAAAGGACCGAAGTTATTTATTCCTCACAAATATTCCTGCAGTTCTCCCATTTCTGGGCCGAGGGAGGAGTTTCAGGCAGGAGGAAAACGCTGGGGAATTCAAAACATAATGCCCGAAGGTTTAAACCTGGGTGGGATATTCCAGACATTCCCCGGGGTTGTGGGATTTGTTCAACAAAAATGGATCATGGAATATTCCAACCCCAGCACTCTCCCACTTAAAACCGCTTTTCCTAAATCCAGGAGAATTCTGGATCCGAAATGTGCGGCCAAAAAGGGAAATTTTTGATTGATCTTAAACGGTCTCTGGGGTCAAGTTTTGGTTCCTACAGAAAAAATTGATTTGAGTTCATTTGTTTAAATCAGATAGGAATGGGATCCCGCAATTTCCAGGGAATAAAGCTCCCGTGCACAGGAGGGAAAAAAAAAAAAAAAAATCTCATTTCTGTCCTGCCAAGGAAATATTTTAAATAATATCATTAAAGAAATGAAACAGAATTGAATCAATAGTAAATATTTGAATGGGTAGAAATAATTAATGAAATAAGATAGTTAAAAAATTGAAGGATATAAATAATAATTTGAAATAAAGAAATATTAATATTTTCATGAATAGAGACTAAATCTAATGAAAGAAATATTAATTATTTGAATGGATAGCATCTAATCTGATAAATTTCCAGCTTGGAGCCTTGGCCCAGAGGGAGGGAAAAATTCCTTATGCTGGTGAGAAATCAAGGAAAAGGAGAGGAAAATTCCCAGGGGATGAGACACTTCCAATGACTCCAAGCACAGTGTTTGGGAGCTACCAGGAAATTCCTGTTTTCCCTCTAAAAGTCTGGAAAATTGGGTTTTCCAGGAAAGCCAGGCTGAAGCCACAGCTCCTGACTGGTGGCTGGGATCCATCCAAAATTTCGGAATGGGAAAGTCTCTGCATGGGGAGAGTTCTGGGAGCGTCTTCGGTGGTGATTGAGTCAGGAAGAGGGAGCAGGGCCACATTCCCACATCCCGATTTTCGGCGGGAACAACAGCCGATGGCTGCATGGGCTGAGGATCCGTGAACTGGGAAAATCTCAGCTTTGGGATGTCCAGGCAGCCTGGGATAATGCCCTGGGCAGTTTTTCCAGAGGCTGCTCATGCTGTCTCTGAGTGGATGTGTAAATTTATCGGGAATTCAAATCCTTCTGCCCTGGCATGGAATCCCTGTCAGGAGCTCCAGCGTCAGAGCGAAGGCTTGGATTGCTTTTTTCCCCAGCATGGAATCCATTTTTTTTTTTTCCCACCTGGATCCAAGCGCTCTCCTCGTCCTTCGGGATGCATCCGGCAGAGCTGGAGGTCGGGAAGGTGTTTGTGATGTCGGGACTGAGCGATCGATGAACCACGGGCTGAGCACCGCTGACATTCCGGGGTTGTTTTCCTGTCAGGTCATCCAGATTTGCTCATTCCCGGTTCCCCAAATCGCTTTTTGTTGGATCCCTGGGCACTGAGAATTCTGGATTTTCTGTGCCGCCAGGCTCTGACCCCCCAGCAAACCCTGCACTGACCTGAGGCCGTGGAACAGCTCCCAAAATGGAGTGACAGCGCTGGGACTGTGGGTGTGGGGTTCAATAGAAGTGTGTGACAGCACAGGGTGCAGAGCTCAGAGCTGGAGGGTTCGGAATGCAGGAATAGAGGTAAAGCAGGATGCAGGATTTAGGGCAGAGGCTGAGTCCTTCTTTTTCACCTCCTTCTCCACGGCTCTGGGTGGGATTTTGGAATTGGGCAGAAAAATCCACACTGTGGGCCAGGGGTGGTTGGATATTGGGTTAAAAGTGAAAATAATTCAGGTGTCATCTCGTAATTAGACAGTTTGTGCTTCAAAGGCCTTGTGAAGAGTTAGAGACAGAGCCATTTTCACTTTGTGAGCCAGAACTCACAGCTCGTGAGACTGTGACAGAGATAAGAATTAATAAACATCGAAGCCCCAACACAGAAACTGTGTCTCCCGAGCGTTTAATCCCTGTTGGGAGGATGAAGCCAGAAAGCCCTATAAATATGATTGCCTATATTCTGAGAATGAGAAACCTGTAAGTGAGATAGGATTGAAAGTAAGTTTTGATGTTTGAGATGTATTGGATACTGGATGTCTGGGAAAACAGTTCTGTGACCAGCTGAAGGTCACCTGCAGCCAGACCCAGAGGTCAGATGGAATGTTCTGTCTCACCCCGCAGTGGTTCATCCCACACCTGTGACCCTCCCCTGAAGTATCAGGTATCTGTAACCCCATTGGCACAGATCCTGTTCCAGCCCACCTTGAGACCCCTTATCAGGGGGCTGCGACGGTGGCTCGGCCTCTTTGCTTTTTGCTCTTCCTCTTTTGCTTTTTGCTCTCCTCCGCTCCCTACCTCTCCCTTTCCCCTCTCCCTAGGCCTTGCCACGAGCTGCAGCCTGGCAGCTCAGAGCAAGGCCTCACATCCCTTACCATAAACCCAATCTTCTAAAACCTAACTTCAGAGATCTCTCGTCTACATTTATCTACGCCGTCCTGGAGTCCACAGCAGCAGCAGTGAAGCAATTTCTACAAATCCCAAACCTGGCAAAAAGTAGACAAAACGACACAGCTTTTCATCCCTAAAATCGTGGAGGAAGGCTCAGACTGATCAGCGAGATCCCTGGTTTTCCTCCGAGGGAATGCCAATCCAATGGGATCTGCCCTCCTCCTTCCCGCGCTCCGATCGTCCCGCTGCGTCAGGATCCATGGAAAGCGGCCGGGCGGAGCCATTCCCAGGATTGCTGCCAGCCACTTGTCCGGTGAGGAGCTCCTTGGGCAAATTCCAGCTGGGATGAGTTTTCCAGGCTGGAAGGAGGTGCAGGCGGATCCGTAGGATTCCTTGGATTTATCCAGGGTGGGAAGCTCAGACTTTGTTACGAAGTGACGGAGGATCTCCAAAGGATCGGACGGAGGCTTTGATTCGCATGGAAAAATCCAAGGATCCAGATGTTTCTCCAGGGGCCTTTGATCTCTCCGCGTGGAAAGTCTCTGTCAGGATTTCAGGCATTTCCTTGGAAATTTTGGGAATTTTTTTTAGTCCCACTGGAAATCCATCCATCCCTCTCTGGGTGTTCCTGTATCCCCCGAAAAAATCACAAAAATAGGAAAACCCGGCGAAACTAAAACATCCAGACGCTCATTCCCATTCTGGGCATCCTCTGAAATTAATTTTATTTTAAATTTAATTCATCTTTAATTGTTCCAAACGTTTTTTTTTACAGCTTCCCAGGCTGGAGATTTCAAGACAAAAATAATTCAATTTAACTTAACTTAACTTAATTTAATTTAATTTAATTTAATTTAATTTAATTTAAATAATTTAATTTAATTTAATAGTTTAAAAAATTAAAAGCCATAATTAAAATAATCAAAGCCATTAATTAATGAATAAAGTAGAACAAAAGGAGGGAGTGTCATTCCTTAGAATCCTAACAAATTGTTCCAACAGATGGGAACAAAGACCTCATTTGCATACAATCAGAATTAATTTGCCTTCGGGATGATGGTGATTAATTAATTCATGGCATCAGAGATTGTTTGAGAGGAGTAAATTCCATGCTGAAGCGGGAAAGGGAAGTGAGAGAGAAAAGGGGGGAAAATTTTAAAAATCAGCCCTAATTTTAGTCAGAAATAGTAAAATAACAAAAAACCTGAATTTCTTTATTACCAAGAAAGCGCCTAATTTCAATAAAAGATTCTCATTACTAATACTTATTGCTATAATAATATAGCTAATAATTACTAATAATATAATTGCTATAGTATTTATAATAACTACTTTTTAACTAATAACAAATGAACTCGAACCTTTTCCCTGGCAAATTTTTATTCCCTCTCAAAGCCCAGTGCTGTTTTCTCAGCCCCAAAGAAGCCCCAGAACAAAAACAACTCCTCAAATCCGTGAATGGATTTTTAAAAGCTCTGGAATTACAGAGAAAATACTTGGAAAAAGGAGAAGAAACAACACCCAGACACCATTCAGAAGAAGGAAAGCTGGAAAAAAAAAACCAACAAAACAGCAAAAAACTCAAAATATTTTGATTGAATTGGCAACAGCAGCAGGAAGGAACGTCCATAGGATTGTTCTGGTTTTCTTGGAAGGGATTCCACGGGATGAAGTGGAATTTTCATGGAGTGCCAAAGCTCTTTCCAGGAGTTCAGGCTTCCTGATGGCTCTGGGAACGTTGGAGTGGGAGAAGTTCCCCCAAAGAGCCTCGGCAGGGAAGAAGGAGGAGGTTGGATCTGAAACTGCTGCACTTAAAAGCTCCTGGAGAAGAAAATTATGGATGAGGAAGTGCTGGAACTCGGCGAAAAATTATCCCGGAGCTTTGATGGCTTCCAGGATTGGGATTAACAACAGGGGCCCTGTTGGAATTTGGAAAGGCTGGTCTTGGAGCAGCAGGAAAACTGAGGAATTCTGGTGTGCAGGGGATGGATGGTTCCAGAAGGTGAAGTTCTTTTTCCTTGTTTTTGAGGAGTTATAAATAATAAATAACTTTTTTCTCTCCCCTTTTTTTGGGGGGGAAGCTTTGCCTGCAAAATTTCCCGGGAATCTGAGGCAGCACCTCAAATCCAATTATTAATTCCTGTGCTTTAAAAAGGGGAAGGATGGAGAGGGAAAATGAAGGATGTGAACACAAAAATGGACAGAATCGGGGGGTCTGGAAAGGGGAATCTTTTAGGAATCCCGGAAAAGCTAAAACCTGTGGGACAGGTGATGTTCATCCCAGATTTTGGCCGGATGGATGAAGGATTACAGAGAAACCTACACAAACTGGGAAGGAAAAATGTCAGTATCATCTGTCCTAAACCAAAATTCCTGGTTGGACAGGACAGGGATATTCGAGGTGCTCCCTCACAAGAGGAAAAGATTTCCCAGCTTCGACTCCTTCCAAAATCTCCACAAATCACATTGAGAAGCCGAAGTTTGGACTCTGAGGTCTTTTCCAGTTCCGTGCCAAGGGAGTCTGGAATTTCCCTCTTTGGACCGGGGTGCTCCTCCAAAACATGGATTGGGGATGAGGCGCTGCTGCTTGTTCCTGTTTCGAGGAAGTTTGTCTCCCGGAATCTCTCTTTGCCGGAAAATGCAGCTCGAGGGATGGTGACGTCGCTCACGGGATACGGGCGGGTTGTGAGGGATGTTTTCCTGAAGGATTTCTCATCCCGACAATTTTTTGGGGACAATTTTTGTCGCTGTCCCATCTGGGGTGCCAGTGGTTTCTCTGCACCCAGGGACAGCAGTTGTTGAGGGGCTGCTTGCTGGAGCTTAAATTCCCCGCATTCAGGTGTTTTTAGAGTCTTTTTTGCCCTCTGCAAAGCTCTGAGCCAAACGCAGGAAAAGACGGAGTCTTCAAGGTTGCATGCTTCGTGTTTATTAGTTCTTATCTTACAATTTTCTCAGTGTCCTGCAAGATGTTTGCCGTGGCTCGGACATCTGGTGACTCCCCCTGTCCCAGGGCTGTCCTTATCTTTTATACTAATTGCTACGTATTCGATATTTACTATTTATTACCAATGTCTATCACTATTACTAAAAAGGTCATCTCCACTCTGACCCAATCCTCACAAACTCCTTTGTGCCCACGTCACGGCAGAAATGGAGTGAGGGAAGAAGAAAGAAGGAGAAGACAACGCCCCAAATTCTCCATCTTGTCCCCATTCACTTCAATACAAGAAACCCAAACCCACTGTTTTTTCACCCTGTGATATACTAAACTACAATCTTTCACACTCTTGTGGCCTGGAATGCTTCCTGCAGTGCAAGAAGCCTCTCCCATGGACTGAGATCAAATCCAGTGTCTCTCTGAGCTCTGGGCTGTGGTCCCAGACCCCCCTGCCCAGGTCTCTGACCCTCCAGGGCAGCCAGAGGAATGCCCTGGACTCCCAACAAATTTTTTTGTCCTAAGACAATTTTTCTTTTTCTCCCCCTTGGATTTCCCTGTCTGCGGGAGTTTGGTGTCTCCTCTCCACGAACGTGGGAAGGAAGTCACCACTCGGACACCTGCTCCCAAAAAAAAAATGGAGTTTGGCTCTGCGTGTTCCCTGCTGGAATGTCCGATGGAACCTTTAAAAGCCATTTTAAGGGGGAAAGAAAAAGGGATTCTGGCAAACGGCAGTGAGGGGAGAAAGAGAAAAAATTGAAAATTCGACCAAAAGAATGGGAATTATCATCCGTTCTTTGACAAAATAATAATAATAATAATAATAATAATAATAATAATAATAATAATAATAATAATAATAACAACAACAATAAAAGAGTTGGGAAGGCAAAATCCTGTGTAAGCACAGAAATGAAGGAATATTTGCCAGGCTTCTCCTCGTCGCTCCCTGCTGGAATGTCCGATGGAACCTTTAAAAGCCATTTTAAGGGGTAAAGAAAAAGGGATTCTGGCAAACGGCAGTGAGGGGAGAAAGAGAAAAAATTGGAAATACGACCAAAAGAATGGGAATTACCATCCGTTCTTTGACAAAATAATAATAAAGACAAAAATAAAGATAAAAATAAAGATAAAAATAAAGATAAACATAAAGATAAAAATAAAAATAAATATAAAAATAAAAACAAAAATAAAGGTTGGGAAGCCAAAATCCTGCGTAAGCACAGAAATGAAGGAATATTTGCCAGGCTGTCGGAGGACCGGAGGTGTTTCTTCACCACCCTGGACATGGAATTTGGGGATATTTTTTGGGATGTCTGTGTGACTTTCACCCCCATTTTCCCGGGAAGGATACTCCCGGTGGTGGTGGAGAAAGGGATGAATTAAAAGTCCTGGAATTCCAGCCCCACCTGTTGGACTGCCCACCAAGAGGAGCTGCCAAGGCCTTCCCAGCAGGGGTGACTAATCCATGCTGGGAACATCAGGGAGCTTTCCAGGCCTTGTTTGGGAATCGCAGGACCGTTGCTTGTGTCCCGCGCATTTCCTGCTTTACTCCAAGTTTTTTTTGGTATTCCCTGACAAAATTCCGCCACGTCACCCCAGCAGCTATAAATCACCCCCATGGATTGAGGTTTTCCGCCTCGTGGCGCCATCCCTTTGTGATTCCAGAGTTTGTTGTTTCCAGCCAAACAGGGAGGCGGGAATGACACGTGTCCTGGAGCAAGGACACGGAGAACTCGAGCTGCAGTGACCTTTTAAATTATTTTAGTTTTGGACGATAATTTGGATCAGGATTTTGAATTATCTTCTCACCAGAGCTGTAGGAAAGATCCACGTGCTCCATTTTCCGGGATATTCCTGGAGCCTGGAGCGATGCTCTTCCCTTCCTGCTCCGCTCAGCTTCTCCTGAGCCCCGGAATTGTGCGATCCGAGGTTTAAGGGAGAAAATAGAGGAGCAGCTTTGCTTTGGAGCCCAGCTGGTGTCCACAGGTCTAAATGAAGGATTGGAAGACCCAGAGGTCGTTTCCACTGGAATTCGGGTCATCTGAGGGAATTCCACTGGAATTTGGGACATTTGAGGGAACTCCACTGGAATTTGGGACATTTGAGGGAACTCCACTGGAATTTGGGTCATTTGAGGGAATTTCACGGGGATTTGGGACATTTGAGGGAACTCCACTGGAATTTGGGACATTTGAGGGAACTCCACTGGAATTTGGGTCATTTGAGGGAACTCCACTGGAATTTGGGACATTTGAGGGAACTCCACTGGAATTTGGGACATTTGAGGGAACTCCACTGGAATTTGGGTCATTTGAGGGAATTTCACGGGGATTTGGGACATTTGAGGGAACTCCACTGGAATTTGGGACATTTGAGGGAACTCCGCTGGAATTTGGGTCATTTGAGGGAATGTCACATGGATTTGGGCCATTTGAGGGAACTCCACTGGAATTCGGGCCATTTGAGGGAACTCCACTGGAATTTGGGACATTTGAGGGAGCTCCACTGGAATTTGGGCCATTTGAGGGAACTCCACTGGAATTTGGGACATTTGAGGGAACTCCACTGGAATTCGGGACATTTGAGGGAACTCCACTGGAATTTGGCCCATTGAGGAACTGACACATGAGAGTTGGGTCATCCTTGTGCTGAGGAGCACAGGAAATTCCCTGATTTTGATATTTTCCTGCCCCAGTTTGTTGGGTTTTTTTGGGAAATAACTGTGCAATTTTCATCCTTGGCTTCACCTCTTCTCCTCCGAAGACCTTTCCAGGAACGGCTGCATCGGGAGAGGGACCTTCTGGCAATCTTGGAATTGTTGGATGGGATCAAAGCGATGAGTGAAACATGGGATCGGGAGCCCAATTTGGGCCCAGTTTGAGAGTCCTTCCTTGTCTCCAGAGAATCCTGGAATGGTTTATGTTGGAAAGGACCTCAAAGCCCATTCAGTGCCACCCTTGCCATGGGCAGGGACGCTTCCCGCTGCTCCAAGCTCCACCCAACCTGGCCTTGGGCACTTCCAGGGATCCAGAGACAGCCACAGCTTCTCTGGGAATTCCATCCCAGCCACTCTCCACCCTCCCAGACAGGAATTCCTTCCCAATATCCCATCTATCCCTACTCTCTTTCAGTTCAAAGCCGTTCCCTCTTGTCCTGGCACTCCAGGCCTTTGCCCAAATCCCTCTCCCTTTCCGGAGAAGGCGAAAAGATGGAAAATCTCCCCGATTTTTACTGGGTTTTGTAAAACGTTGTCCCCCGCTGGTCTCGAGCAAAGGGAAAACTTTCCATGAGAAATGCATGGAATGTGATCCCTGTTTGTGTCCAGTTCTGCTAAGGATGAGAGTTCAGGGCATTGAACTTCCCAAAATCCCTGATTTTGAGAGCGCTTTGGAGAAAAGGAACCACTTCCAGTGGGGGGAAAAAAAATCAGGAAAACGAGGAAAAATTTTGTGCTGGGAAATTCCTTCTCAATTAATGGATTGGAAAGGACCTTCAGGATCACCCCATTCCATGGGCAGGGAGACATTCCACCATCCCAGGGTGCTCCAAACCCCATCCAAACCTGGCCTTGGACACATCCAGGGATCCAGGAGCAGCCACATCTTCTCTGGGAAAACCACTCCAGGACCTCCCCACCTTCAAGGTTTGGAGCCTCCTAAAATGTGGAGGAAAGAAAAGACGGAAAATTCTGGAACACTGGTGCGGGGGAGGCTCCGGGGATGGGAAGGACATCAAGATTTTAATCGGCAGATAAATGGCAGCAGCCTGGGGCTCAGGGAGGCCACGCTCTTCCCAGGATATTTCCTGTGCTTCCGTGCCCAGGAACAGCTCCGGGCTTGGTCTGACACGGCTTCAGCCAAAGCTGTCAGCCAGCGCACGGATAATCCAGGGAAATTCCAGCTGGAGAGAGATAAAAATCAATGGATGTTCTCCCAAATCTTTCTTGAGCTGCTCTCATTTCTCATAATTCCACCCCCCAAAAAAACTCCGGCTTTGTAGTTCTGCCCTACCGTAGACATTCCAAGAACTGGCTTCCTGCAGATCCTTTGGGTCGTCGGGATTTATGTATTCCTTGCTGGCTTTGGAAACGTTATTTTTGGGATTTTTTTTTCCCATCATCAAGCATTTTTTCCCAGCTGCTTATCAGGTTCTCCGGTGTTTTCTGATCCCTAGGGAATGGGCCGGGTGCGTCTTCCTCGTTAAACAGCGATATTAAACACTAATTTATAATAAATTGCCCATTATTAAATATTTAGGATTTGTTTAATATTTAAACGCTCTGCATCTGGACCGAACACAGTGAAGCTTTAGGGCAGTGCTCAATCAGCAGCTGCTGAGCCCGAATTTGCTGCTTGGAATTTTCTTCGGCAGATATAAATACGGGAATATTTATCTTCACTCGTATGAGGGGTGTAGGCAGGGAAACATTGTTTTTTAGGGAAAAACCAACCAACCAACCAAACATGGAGTTTGGGATGTCAGCCTGGATATTTATTGAAGCTGGAAGGGAATCATGGACCTGACAGTTCTTACACACTTCCTTAATAAAGATTTATCCAAGAGTCCAAGGATTGCTCCATCAGTATCCGTTTGTTTGGCTCGAGTGAGTCTCTTAATCCCTCTGCCCTTTGGTGGATTCCAGCCATGGAATAAAGACAATTCCATTCGTTCATTCCCTGTTTTTGAAACACTGGAACACGTCTGAGCTGGAACAACTGGAGAATTGTCTCGGGATCCAAATGGCTCCTTCTGATCCAGAAATGCTCACAGATCCGTTACAAATAAACCAGGATCCTGGGAACTTGGGAAGATCCCTGGATCCTGAGGCAGCAGGAGCCAGGGACAATTCCCAAAGGGCGGTTGGGATTTGGATATTTTCTTCTTGGGAGGGCGGGGAGGGGAAGAGTTCCTGAGTGTGGATGGGAATCATGGCCTGGGACTGGGCCACGGGGCCAGGAACAGCTCCCGGAGTGGTTGATCTGCTCCATGATAAATTGGGAAAAGGGAAGAGAAGGGATCATGGATGGGAATAAAATCCACAGCATGGAGTGTTCCATCTGATCCATGATTGATTGGGAAAAGAGAAAGAGAAGGGATCATGGATGGGAAATAAATCCACAACCTGCAGGGTTTGATCTGATCCATGATTGATTGGGAAAGGGAAAGAGAAGGGATCATGGATGGGAACAAAATCCATGGCCTGGAGGGTTTGATCTGATCCATGATTGATTGGGAAAGTGAAAGAGAAGGGATCATGGATGGGAAATAAATCCATGGCCTGGAGGATTTGATCTGATCCATGATTGATTGGGAAAAAGGAAGAGAAGGGATCATGGATGGGAATAAAATCCACAGCATGGAGTGTTCCATCTGATCCATGATTGATTGGGAAAGTGAAAGAGAAGGGATCATGGATGGGAAATAAATCCATGGCCTGGAGGGTTTGATCTGATCCATGATTGATTGGGAAAGTGAAAGAGAAGGGATCATGGATGGGAACAAAATCCATGGCCTGGAGGGTTTGATCTGATCCATGATTGATTGGGAAAGGGAAAGAGAAGGGATCATGGATGGGAAATAAATCCATGGCCTGGAGGGTTTGATCTGATCCATGATTGATTGGGAAAGGGAAAGGGAAGGAGAGGGGATCATGTGTGGGAAATGAATCCATGGCCTGGAGTGTTTGATTTTCTGTCTAATCCTTGGGAAAGGGAAGGAAAGGGGATCCTTGATGGGAATTAAATCCCATGGCCTGGCATTTAACGTCAGCCTGGTTGCCGATCCCCAGGTCTGACCTTTCCTGGGACCTCTCTCCCAGCACTTTGTCCATCCCGCCCTGGAGAAGGTGCTGGATCCAAGATTCTCCCGGCTCCACAGCCATCAGGAGCACTTTTCCACCAGGAAATGCAGGGAATTCAGGATCCTCTGACCCTTCAGGTTGTTCCTCCATTCCCTCCTCGAGCCTTTGGGATCCTCCTTCTCCTCATTCCCATTTCCCTGACCCCTCTTCCATGCTGGGAGACATCTCCCTGCTCCCAACATATCCCAAAAAACTTCTTCATTTCCTTTTTTTCCGGGTCAAAAAATTCCTTCTTTCTCCCTGTTTGCATCTCGGATCCCCTCCCCTTAAAAGGAAAGGAATCCTGAAACTGGGGAATATGGGATGGATGCATAGACTTGTACACAGACGTTTGGGAATTACAGAATTTTATCTTCCCTTCTTCTTTCAGATTCCATCCTCCTGAATCCTCCTCGGGGTTCTCATTCTCCCGCTGCTCCGCTCCTTCCTTGTCTTTCCCCGGCAAATCCCCATTCCCTATTCCCAGCTATGGCGGCAGCAGCTGGAAGAATCCCAGAATATTTCCCCCCACCCAGGATCCCCTTTCCTCCCATTTTCCTCTCCTTCCCTGCAGCTCCTGCAGCATTTCTAAACTTTCACCTCCCAGCAAGAACAAACTTCATCCATCCCTCTGGAAGCGGATACAGGAGTCAATTCCAAAGGGTTCTCCAGCTCCTATTTATAAACCAGCCAGGGTTTATTATTACTGTAATCATCATTATTATTCCTGGGCTTGGACAAACACGGGGAAGCGTGGCCCTGTTTGCCTGGATTTGCTGTTCCTGGATTATTTCGGGCTGTCGTTTGCAGGTCCAATCCCAAGCAGCAGCAGCAGGAAAACAAGGAAGCACGATCGGGAGCGGAGTCAGGCCGGAGTTTTGTTGCCGTTGGCCGGCAGGTTTGGATGGGAGCTCCAGCCGAGAGGAAATCTGATCCAGAAGAAAGTCTCACTTCCAGCACCTAAAAAAAGGCCCAGACAGCTCGGTGCGCGCAGGGAATTTATTTTTTTTTTCCCCTCAAGAAATCCTGTGATTTTTCCAAAGGGATTCCAAGCCTTGTGCTCCCGCTTCTGTGACAGGGACAAAACCCAGCTCCTTTTCCTGCTCCTGGCAGGGCTCAAGGAGAAACCCTCCAGGCTCTGCTGGAACCAGGATCCCTCATCCTCTTTCCCAGCCTCCTGGTTTTTTCCGCATGGAGTGACCTGAGAGGAACTTCCCTGGAGGTGCTGCTTCCCTGCTTCCCGAGCTCCTGGCAGGCTGGAAAGGGCTGGAGTTAAGCTGGGACACGGAGTCTGGAGAGAATTCCCCGTGGTGCTGCTCTCCTGCGCACACGGCCCGGAGCGGAGGCTGAATTCCGGCAGCCATCCCTCAGACCGGGAATCTTTTCCCTTTAAAAGGAATCTGCTTCTAAATCTTCCAAAGCTGCTTCAAGGCACAGCCTGAAGGATCCAAGGCCCAGAATATGGGAAGGAGTTTCTGTCCCATTTCTTGGAAATTCCGCTCTCCACGAGTCCCTGAAGGGAGGTTGTTGACAGGTGGGATCGGGCTGTGCTCCCAGCGAACAGGGACAGGAGCAGAGGGAACAGCCTCAGCCTGGGCCAGGGGAGGCTCAGCTTGGACAGCAGCAGGAATTTCCTCATGGAAAGGGTGCTCAGGCCTTGGAATTGTTCAGGGAGTCTTGGAGTCCCCATCCCTGGAGATGTCCAAGGAATTCCTGGACGTGGCACTCAGCGCACTGGTGGGATCAGACACAGCTCGGACTGGGTGATCCCAGAGATCTGGGGTCCCATCCTGGAATCCTGAAGCTTGGGAAAGACCTCCAAGTCCAACCTTCCAATCCCACCATGCCCAGGAAAACACTTCCCGCCCAAGCAACCCCAGTCCTGGTCCAAAGGCAAATCCATTGGATAAGGAGCAATTTCTTGGCCACAAAGGGGAAGGAGTTGGAGTTTCCAGGTATTCCACAATTTTTTCACTGGGATTTTTGGGGCTTCCCCCCACGCCAGGTGCAACACAAACTAACAAATTTAATTGTCCAGAGAAACTGGGGATGCTTGGAAGTGTCCGAGGCCAGGTTGGATAGTGGGATGTGTCCCTGCCCATGGCACCGGATGAGCTCTGAGGTCCCTTCCATCCCAAAGCATTCCAGGATTCCGGGATAACGCAATGTCTAATTCATACAATAGAGAGAGAGCCGTGGATTCCGTCAACGACTGGACAGAATCCCTGCACTGACAGTTTTCCTGGGAGCTCAGCGCTCCAAAGGATCAATGGATCGGAATCTTCAGGATTTTTCTGCTTTAATTATGTGATGACCTTGAAAGCATTTCCAACCTCAAGAATTCCTTCATTCTGTGGCTGGAACCACATCCCAAACCCATTCCTTCATTCGTGAACCTGCAGGGAATGCTCAGGATTTTCCTACTTTAATTATTTCTGCTCCCAAAATTCCTGCAAAATTGAGTTACCCTGGGGAAGGAGGGAAATGATCCATGTCTAATCCATAAATCACACCCTAAAAATTTCACCTTGCGGCTCCGCTGTGAGGGGTTTAATTCCCAGCCAGTTCCACAGCACTGTCCCAGGAATCCACGGATTTATGGGAATTGTAGTGGGAATCTGGCGGGATGAGTGGCCTGTGCTCCATGATCAGTTGGAAAGGGAAAGAAATCCATGACCTGATCTCTTTTATTTGCTCCATAATTTAGCGGGAAAGGGAAGGAGACGGGATCATGGATGGGAACTAAATCCATGGCCTGGAGTGTTTGATTTGCTGTCTAATCCTTGGGAAAGGGGAGGAAAGGGGATCCTTGATGGGAATTAAATCCCATGGCCTGGCGTTTCATGTCGGCGTGGTTGTAGGAATCATCAATGTCTAATCGATAAATCACACCCTAAAGATTTCACCTTGCTGCTCCGCTGTGAGGGGTTTAATTCCCAGCCAGTTCCACAGTGTTGTCCTACAAATTCACACGTTTATGGGAATTGTAGTGGGAATCTTGTGGGATGAGTGGCCTGTGCTCCATGATCAGTGGGAAAGGGAAAGAAATCCATGACCTGATCTCTTTTATTTGCTCCATAATTTAGCGGGAAAGGGAAGGAGACGGGATCATGGCTGGGAACAAAATCCATGGCCTGGAGTGTTTGATTTTCTGTCTAATCCTTGGGAAAGGGGAGGAAAGGGGATCCTTGATGGGAATTAAATCCCACGGCCTGGCGTTTAACGTCGGCCTGGTTGCAGGAATGATCAATGTCTAACCCGTAAATCACACCCTAAATATTTCACCTTGCGGCTCCGCTGTGAGGGGTTTAATTCCCAGCCAGTTCCACAGCACTGTCCGAGGAATCCACGGATTTATGGGAATTGTAGTGGCAATCTGGCGGGATGAGTGGCCTGTGCTCCATGATCAGTGGGAAAGGGAAAGAAATCCATGACCTGATCTCTTTTATTTGCTCCATAATTTAGCGGGAAAGGGAAGGAGACGGGATCATGGATGGGAACTAAATCCATGGCCTGGAGGGTTTGATTTGCTCCATGATTGATTGGGAAAAGGAAAAGGGAAGGGATCATGGCTGGGAACTAAATCCATGGCCTGGAGGGTTTGATTTGCTGTCTACTCCTTGGGAAAGGGGAGGAAAGGGGACCCTTGATGGGAATTAAATCCCACGGCCCAGCGTTTCATGTCGGCGTGGTTGTAGGAATGATCAATATCTAATCGATAAATCACACCCTAAAGATTTCACCTTGCTGCTCCGCTGTGAGGGGTTTAATTCCCAGCCAGTTCCACAGTGTTGTCCTACAAATTCACACGTTTATGGGAATTGTAGTGGGAATCTGGCGGGATGAGTGGCCTGGAAGCCTTTGCTCCCGACGCGCTCGTTCTGAGGCACGAATTCTTCCATGGGGATTGGTTTCGGGCACGATGAGAGGTGTAATTTGGCCATAAAACTTTCATCCTACAGAAGAAATGAGATTCCAATCCCTTCGGAGGCTCCGGGTCTCCCACACCACATCAGAGAGCCGGAGCTCGAGGAGGAAAAAGCCCCGAACAAAGCCCTGTTTCAACAAGTCGCAGCAGAACATTCTCATTTCAGGGAGGTTGAAATGTTCCTCCTCCGATGACTTATGGAGGCAAAACAGCAGGAGACTTTTCTGCTGGAATTCCTCACGGTTTCTATCCCACAAAAACCACGGCAAAGGCTCGTTGTTTTGGGATGAGCGTGGCCCCGAGCAAGGAAATTTCCAAAATCTCTGCTGCAGGAGCCACCGAGTGACAACACTGCCAAATGATCCATGGGCTGGAACGGATTCATCCCTGGGGATTCGCGCCATTCCCGCGGAACAATGGAAGGACAGTTCTGTTGCCTTTTCCAACGGAAAGGAGCTGTCTGATGCCTCCAAATATCCCAGGAAATGATTGGGAAAGATGGGAATTGGGCTGGATCCTGTTCCCCTAGAAATATTTGTAATCCAAACGTGGAGTAAAAGTGGGAATGGCTTTAAGCTGGAGGAGGGTGGGCTTGGATGGAAAACTGGGAAGGGATCCTTCCCTGTGAAGTTTTGGATGCCCCTGGATCCCTGGAAATGTCCAAGGCCGGGTTGGACAGGGCTTGGAGGAACCTGGGATAGAGGAGGAGGTCCCTGCCCATGGCAGGCAGGGAACGGGATCATCTTTAAGATCCCTTCCCACCAAAACCCTCCCGGATTTATGTGATTCTATAAAACACTGTTGATATTGTTGTTATTATAATTATTATTGCTAATATTATTATCTTTATCATTATTATAATTATTATAATTGTTATCATAATCATTAATAATAATAACAATAAATTGTTAATTTTCATAATTTATTATTATCATAATTATCATTGTATTGGTATTATTATTACTACTACTACTGCTGCTGCTACTACTACTACTACTACAACAATTTAATTTTAGTTCTTTTTTATTATTAGTTATCATTATCATTATCTTGGTATTGTTATTGTCATTGTTATTTTTATTATTATTATTGTTATTATCATTGTCATTATCATTATTATCATTATTATTATCATCATTAATAATAAATTTTTTAAATTTTCATAATTTATTATTATCATAATTATCATTGTATTGGTATTGGTATTATAATTATTGGTATTATAATTATTACTATTACTACTACTAGTAGTAATAATAATAATATTAATTTAATTTTATTTATTCTTTATTATTAGTTATCATTATCATTATCATTATATTGTTATAGTTATTGTTATTGTTATTGCTATTGCTATTGTTATTGTTATTGTTATTGTTATTGTTATTGTTATTGTTATTGTTATTGCTATTGCTATTGCTATTGCTATTGTTATTGTTATTGTTATTGCTATTGCTATTGTTATTGTTATTGTTATTGTTATTGTTATTGTTATTGTTATTGGTATTGTTATTGTTATTGTTATTGCTATTGTTATTGTTATTGCTATTGTTATTGTTATTGTTATTGTTATTGTTATTTCTGGGGGAAAAAGATGTTAGCAAAGAAGAAGTGAATCCTGGAAATTATCAGGATTCCTCTCTGCCGAGCTGGAAATTTGGGATCCTCCCTGAGACAAAGAATAAAAACCCATCCGTGGTTCACTTCCAGAGGAAGTAAAAGCTGGAATTTATCCTGGGGTATTCACCCAGCAGGATAAGAGAGAGGAGGTTGTGGAAGTCGCCATGAATTAATTCCCTTGCTCCATGGATTATCAGGGGCTGTTCAGTCGGCTGTTAACCGAGAGGTTGGTGGTTTGAGCCCACCCAGGGACACAAGAGGATGTCGGGGGCTTCCCCAACATTCAGGTGGTTTCAGGGTCTTTTTCCCCCCTGCACAGCTCCGAGCCAAGCTGAAGGAAGAGACGGAGTCTTCAGGTGTAGATTTTTCAAGGTTGCATTTTTCGTTTATTGTTTCTTATCTTACAAATTTCTCACAGTCCAACATGATGTTCACAGCTGCACGGACTGCTCACGTCTCCCCCGAGCTGGGCAGTCCTTAATCTTTTATACTAATTACTACGTGTTCGTTATTTACTATTTCTTACCAATGTCTATCACTATTACTAAAAAGGTCATCTATACACTGACCCAATCCTCACAAACTCCTTTGTGCCCACGTCACTGCAGAAATGGAGTGAGGGAAGGAGAAGGAAGAAGAAGGAGACAACGCCCCAGATTCTCCATCTTGTCCCCATTCACTCCAATGCTATGAACCTAAAATTACTATTTTTTCACTCTATGATAAACTAAACTACTATTTTTCACACTCCCGTGGTCTGCAAACCCTCTCTCAGTTTAGGAAGTTTTTCCCATGGACTGAGATCAAAGCCAGTGTCTCTCTGAGCTGTGGGCTGGGGTCTCAGAGCCCCCTGCCCAGGTCCCTGACCCTCCAGGGCAGCCAAAGGAATGCCCTGGACTCCAACAGCTGTAAGCCAAGGCAGCCCAAGGATTTCCAAGGAATCCGACGGATCAGTGGATTTGGCCTGGGCTGGGTAGGTGCAAAGCAGCCTGGAAGATTTACTTAGCTCCATTTTCCAGCCCCAGATCCTAAATCCTGCCTGGAATACCACGGAATTCCCGAAACCCTGCGGACAGGAGGCCACTCCCCTCCAGAATCACTTCAACACCTTTTCCCCAAATAACGGGACACCCAAAGGGGATTGGATCTCCTTTCCCGATCCCTCGGAATTCCCAGGGCTGGGATCTGGGGAGGAAACACCTCCGTGGCTTCACATTCCTCGTTGGAAGGGTGAGGAATGAGGAACCAGGGAGCGTCCATTGAGCACCGGCTGGATGCTGATGGAATCCACCCCGTGCTCATCCGGAACAATTCTTGGATGCTTCCAGCTACGGAATTTTGGGGAGTCCTGCAGTGGTTTGGGCCTGGATTTCAACCCCAGCTGCCTTTAAAATCCCGGCGATCCAACCAAAATCTTTTTTGTGCTGCACCGCACGGATTTTCCTGACGGACCTGGAGATCCTCATGACAATTCCACATGAAATTGGGAATGCTGGATAATAAGGAGCAGCCCAAGCTCCCTGGGATAACGCCAAGGGCAGCCACGAGCGAGGAAAACATCCCGATCATGTTTCTCCTGCGACTTTTCCAGAGCAGCTGCTGCCAAAGGAGAGAGAAAAAAAATAAACAAGGAAAAAAAAAAATTAATTTACAAAGTGGAAGGGAGGGAGAAATTAAAAAACCAGGAACTTTGGGATTGTTCCACACCAGGGAATCCAAGGAAAACCCACATGGACAAAGGTGCTCCTTCACGGGTGGGGCAGATCCAATGGAGAGATTCCCATTGGCTTGGGAAGCTCTGGACCAGCCCCGGCATTCCCAACAGGATGTCTAAGCCAGGCCTGGCTCCTGGGATTCCTGAGGCCCGACAGAGCCAAGGAAAACCTGCTCCTCTCAAGAGCAGTTTTGTTCCCGTGAAGCCGCTGGAAGCAGCACCTGGAATGATGTCCTGGAGCCCCAGGCGCTCTGCTGTGGGCACCGGGATCCACGCAGATCTTTTGGAATTCCATGCCACATCCCCTCAGCTGAGTGTCTCTCTCGCAGCAGGAGGTGCCCAGGGAGCGTTTGGGATGGAAATTCCCATTTTTTTCTCCTCCCTCAACAATCCCACCCTAGGGGTTATTCCCACAAAATCTGGGTCCCTGGAAGTATCTAAATGTTGGATGGGGCTTGGAACAGCCTGGGATAGCGGGAGATGTCCCCAAAATTCTTGCTGCATTTTGTCTTTTTGCCAGGTTTGGGATTAAACACTCAGGAGAGGTAGTTTTTGTGTTTGGACTCAGTTTATTAGTTCTTATCTCTGTCACAGTCTCACGAGCTCTGAGTTCTGGCTAACAAAGTGAAAATGGCTCTGTCTCTAACTCTTCACAAGGGCTTTGAAGCACAAACTGTCCAATTACGAGATGACACCTGAATTATTTTCACTTTTAACCCAATATCCAACCACCCCTGGCCCACAGTGTGGATTTTTCTGCCCAGTTCCAAAATCCCACCCAGAGCCGTGGAGGAGGAGGTGAAAAAGAAGGACTCAGCCTCTGCCCTAAATCCTGCATCCTGCTTTATCTCTATTCCTGCATTCCGAACCCTCCAGCTCTGAGCTCTGCACCCTGTGCTGTCACACACTTCTATTGAACCCCACACCCACAGTCCCAGCGCTGTCACTCCATTTTGGGAGCTGTTCCACGGCCTCAGGTCAGTGCAGGGTTTGCCTGGGGGTCAGAGCCTGGAGGCACAGAAACCTGGAATTCTCAGTGCCCAGGGATCCAACAAAAAGCGATTTGGGGAACCGGGAATGAGCAAATCTGGATGACCTGACAGGAAAACAACCCCGGAATGTCAGCGGTGCTCAGCCCGTGGTTCATCGATCGCTCAGTCCCGACATCACAAACACCTTCCCGACCTCCAGCTCTGCCGGATGCATCCTGAAGGACGAGGAGAGCGCTTGGATCCAGGTGGGGGAAAAAAAAATGGATTCCATGCTGGGGAAAAAAGCAATCCAAGCCTTCGCTCTGACGCTGGAGCTCCTGACAGGGATTCCATGCCAGGGCAGAAGGATTTGGATTCCCGATAAATTTACACATCCACTCAGAGACAGCATGAGCAGCCTCTGGAAGAACTGCCCAGGGCATCATCCCACCAAGGAAGTTTTTCCTGGAATGATATTCCATTGATTGCTCTCCGTAAAATGAGGTTTTGCTCTGCTGCGGTGTCTATGAGAGTTTGCTTCTATTAATTTGAAATGCTCCCGCCTGTTTTTTAAGGGATTTAAAATATTGGGAACTCTCTGGAGATGTGTGGTCTCCTGAGAAGTTTGGGAGTTGCCTAAATATGGGGAAAAAATTCCATGTGAGGAATCCAATTAAAAGCATGGATGGATCCCCAGCTGATGGCTCCATATTTCTCTCTGCCCTATTCCCACTCCTTGATTTGGATGCTCCTTGGACTCCCTTCCTCCTCTGAGGATGGTTTTTGTCCTGAGGACTGGAGATTTACCTGGACCCCAAGGCCAGCTTAATCCCACAAAATGAAATATCCGCAGAGGGAAACAGGAATTCCCAATATCCCATCCCTGGATTTCATTCCCATGGCCCTGTGCCCCGTGCAGATAAATCCATAGGGGAATAATAAATCAAGATAAGTCAATCAATAAATATCTGCCTTCTTCCGTGTTTACACCTTTCCAAGATAAGTACTTAGGCAAAAAAAAAAAAAAAAAAAAAAAAAATTGGAAGAGAGGCAGTGAGACTCCAATTAACAGGAAAATATTAGATATTTTTTGGAATTATCCTTTCTTTGTCCAGGAAAAACAACAGGATGAGGGCTGATTCCAACACAGCCCTCGAAGGACAACATTAGATTTAAAAAAATTTGGGGGACTAAACAACCCTAATGGAGATTATTTGTTAAAATTTGCATCTTAGCTCCCTTAACTACTTATTAAAACTAAATTAATTTAACTGAAACCAATTAAATTAAACTTAAATTAATTCTATTTTTGTGAGATTGAACCTGCCTGTATTTGATATTTTTCTATCCAATTAAAACTGATCTCTTGGCTCTACTCTTCTTTGAGCAGGATTAGGGGAGGATTTGGATAATTGGGATTATGTCATGGATTAAACGGCATTTGGGGATAATCACATCCTGGAGCCATCTTGGAAATCTTCCTGGAGCATTCCCTTCCCTTCCCTTCCCTTCCCTTCCCTTCCCTTCCCTTCCCTTCCCTTCCCTTCCCTTCCCTTCCCTTCCCTTCCCTTCCCTTCCCTTCCCTTCCCTTCCCTTCCCTTCATCTCATTTTCTCTCATCCTGTTTCATCCCAGCTCCATCCCAATTCCACCCATCCATCTCACCCCAAATCATCCCAATTCCTGCCCATCCCAATCCTATTCCATCCATCTCATCCTATTTTGTCCCAATCTGATCCCATCCCTTCTCATCCCGTCTCAACTCAGCTCCATCCCATCCATCTCAATCCCAAACCATTCCAGTTCTTTCCCATTGTTACCCTGGTTTTTCTGAGTTTTTTAAAGTCTTTTGAATTTTCATAAAATGGAGTCAGATCTTTTAGCTACTGTACAATATTGGAGCAGTTTTTACCTTTTCCCATAGATGTAGCATAAACAAATCCTTTGTTTTTCATTCTCTGTCCTTTGTTTGCATATTTCTAACCTGAAAACAACTGTAACTGACAATTGGTCTGGCCACTGAGGCTGAGGGGTGGAAACCCTAAAAAGCCAATCTTCTACTAGACCCACAAATGTATAAAAAGTAAGAAATAAAACAAAGAGGCTCTCTCTCCTCCCAGACACAGCCTTGAGCCGGATCGGAGAAACCTCTCTGCCCTGCGAAAATCTATTGTCGCATGTGACTGCTTTGCATACCATGGTGACACCCATCCCATCCCATCCCATCCCATCCCATCCCATCCCATCCCATCCCATCCCATCCCATCCCATCCCATCCCATCCCATCCCATCCCATTCCCTCTCCATCCCATCCCATCCCATCCCATCCCATCCCATCCCATCCCATCCCATCCCATCCCATCCCATCCCATCCCATCCCATCCCATCCCATCCCATCCCATCCCATCCCATCCCATCCCATCCCATCCCATCCCATCCCATCCCATCCCATCCCATCCCATCCCATCCCATCCCATCCCATCCCATCCCATCCCATCCCATCCCATCCCATCCCATCCCATCCCATCCCATCCCATCCCATCCATCCCATCCCATCCCATCCCATCCCATCCCATCCCATCCCATCCCATCCCATCCCATCCCATCCCATCCCATTCCCTCTCCATCCCATCCCATCCCATCCCATCCCATCCCATCCCATCCCATCCCATCCCATCCCATCCCATCCCATCCCATCCCATCCCATTCCCTCTCCATCCCATCCCATCCCATCCCATCCCATCCCATCCCATCCCATCCCATCCCATCCCATCCCATCCCATCCCATCCCATCCCATCCCATCCCATCCCATCCCATCCCATCCCATCCCATCCCATCCCATCCCATCCCATCCCATCCCATCCCATCCATCCCATCCATCCCATCCCATCCCATCCATCCCATCCCATCCCATCCCATCCCATCCCATCCCATCCCATCCCATCCCATCCCATCCCATCCCATCCCATCCCATCCCATCCCATCCCATCCCATCCCATCCCATCCCATCCCATCCCATCCCATCCCATCCCATCCCATCCCATCCCATCCCATCCCATCCCATCCCATCCCATCCCATCCCATCCCATCCCATCCCATCCCATCCCATCCCATCCCATCCCATCCCATCCCATCCCATCCCATCCCATCCCATCCCATCCCATCCCATCCCATGGATACATGGCACAGGTTGAGTCCTTCTCAGCAAATCCAAACCATTTTTGGCAAATCCAGCTTTTAGGCTCAGCCCGTAGTCTTGGCTTTGTCCCCAGAGCAGCCGGGAGCAAGGGAAGGTCAGGAAGGACGACCTCCAGCCCTTCGACCCCGACCCATCCGGAGAACTTCTGGAAAGCCCCGGAGAAATTCCAACGCGTCCCATTTTCGACTGGAATCTGCCAAGCCAAACAAAATGAGTGGAATCCACGTGTTTTTATGGAGTGCTCCTTTCGGATGGATCCGCTGAGGAATTGTGCTGATTTTGAAGGAAAACCATCCGTGAAGGAGCTGCTGAGATCACGTTATTGAAAAACAAAAAATTAAAAAAAAAACACCTTATTTTTTCCCCCTTTACCTTTTCCTTTTTTTTTTTTTTCCCCTAATAGAGAGGGGGTTAAAAAAAATTCCCTATAAATAACTGCACTGTGCTGCTCTGTCTGAAAATCCAGGGAATATTTTACAAGCTGGACTGGGAGCCAGAACTCGGGACCCGCAAATGGGAGCCGTTTGAAAACGTGGGGAAATCATAAAACCAGGAATGTCTCGGCTTTAAAAATTAAAAAAAAAAAAAAAAATTAAAAAAAAAAATTAAACAGGGAATCCGAACCCTCTGGTCTGTATTCCCGTTTTTTAATGGATTAAGTACAAGGGAAGCATTCTTTAATCTGGGGGTGTTCGAAGGGCCAGGGAAGGATCGGAGCGTTAATTAAAAGCAGCGGAAAATAATCAAATTTAAAATGAGAGGGGAGGGGGAATTGGAATGTCCAAAAAAGTTATTTAATTTTACTCCAATCTTTTTCTGCTCGGGATTCAGGATGATCTGCGATAAAGGATGGTTTTGAGTCGCTTGTGGACGTTGGTCGGTTCTTCAGAGACTGGAAAAATTAAGGAATTCCGGAATGGTTTGTGTTGGAAGGGACCCTAATTCCCATCCAATTCCATGGGCATGGACATCTCCCACTGTCCCAGGGTGCTCCAAGTTCCATCCAACCTGGCCTTGGACACTTCCAGGAGCAGCCACAGCTGCTCTGGGAATTCCATCCCAGCCCCTCCCCACATTCCCAGCCAGGAATTCTTTCCCAATATCCCAATCTGTCTGTCAGCTTGAAGCCATTCCCTGTGTCCTGTCCCTCCATCCCTTGGGAATTGTCTCTCTCTCCATCTTTCCTGCAGCTCCTTCAGGTCCTGGAAGGTCACACTGAGGTCACCCCAAAGCTTCTCCTCTCCAGGTGAACATTCCCAGCTCTCCCAGCAGAGCTGCTCCATCCCTGGGATCATCCCGGAGCCTCCTCTGGATCTCTCCAGCAGCTCCAGCTCCTTCCCGTGCTGGATCCAGGAATGGGGCCGCTCTGCAGGTGGGACCTCACCTGAGCACAGGGGCAGGACGGATTGACACCATCACGGAGCCTCGCTTTGTGCTTCCAGGGAATTCCAAAATTCCACCCCCTGCTGTTATTCCACACCACCCCATTCCACCCGTCTGGAGACTTCGGAATGACTTCGTTAAACCTGAGGGAGAGCGAAAAAAATCCGGGAAGGGTTTGGGTGGGAAGGGACTTTAAAGCTCATCCCATTCCACCCTTTCCATGGGCAGGGACGCCTCCCGCTATCCCGGGTCGCTCCAAGCTCTGTCCAACCAAATCCCACCAACAGAGCAGATTTGTACTTTCCTTGTTTTATCAACAAAAACATTAACAAAATTAACCAAATCCACAAAACCCCGAAGTGATGCTGGAGTTTTTTGGGGTTTTTTTTGCTAGATCCGCTCATCCTTGCAGTGCTTTGCATTCCAACGCCCGGGAATTGCAGCCCGGGGAGCGATTATCTGGGAATTGGCGCACCTGGAATCCCTTTCCTACTGAGGAATAATCAGGAGAAGGAGATCTTTTCATTTGTGGGGGTGATTTGAGCCCCCATAAAGCTCCGAGAAGGAGCTGGCAGCTCTGAGGTTGCTAATGAGGGAATCTTCATGGAGCTTCCCGCTGGGAGAAAGGGAAAATCTGGGATTTATTTCTTCGTGCAGTTTGGGCTTGGCGGCCAGAGGTGAAATTAAGACAGCAACGAAAAAAAATAAAAAGAAAAAAAACCCCCAAATCCGAAAATCAGGCACCGTCAGCAAGCTGGAGGCTGTGGAGCAGAGAGGGATGGGAATTTAACGGGAGAAAGAGGGAAAATGAGGGGGGAAAAGGGTTCTGGGAGAGGGGATCCACAGTTCTTTCCAAATATTAGCAGCAAATCCACGTTTCTTCTTCCAGGCTGGACATTTGAGCCTGAGGACCCTGTAGCAGGAAGAAGTTATCCAAAATATCCTTAGGAAAAGTCTGGGAGATGAGGATGAGGAGGTTGGAACGATGTGATCCTAAAGGTCACTTCCAAGCCAACCCGTCCCATGATTCCATGGATCGAAGGAATTGAAATCCAGCTGAAGCATTTCCACGGGCTGAGGGAAAGTAAAGGGTTTTCGAGCTTTCCATGTTGGCATTTTTTTAAGGGAAATCTCAATTTTTAAGGGAATTCTCCATTTTTAAAGAGAATTTTCCATTTTTCTAAGGGAATGTTCCATTTTTAAGGGAATTCTCCATTTTTCGAAGGGAATTCTCCATTTTTCTAAGGGAATTCTCCATTTTTTTTTTTAAATCAATTTTTAAAGGGGATTTTTAATTTTTAAAGAGAATTCTCAATTTTAAAGGGAATTGTCAATTTTTAAAGAGAATTTTCAATTCTGAAAGGCAATTTTCCTTTTTTTCAAGGAAATTCTCCATTTTGAAAGAGAACGTTCCGTTTTCAAAGGGAACTACCATTTTTAAAGGAAATTCTTTATTTTTTAAGAGGAATTATCCATTTTTTAAGGGGAATTCCCAAATTTTTAAAGGGAATTCTCAACTTTTAAGGGGATTTCTCCATTTTTTAAAGGGAATTCTCCATTTTTTAAAGAGGATTTTCCATTTTTACAGGGAGTTCTCCACGGAATTCTCCATTTTCGAGGGAACTCTCAATTTTTCCAGGGAGTTTTCCTGCTTGGATGGTGGCAGAGGGGCTGGGAATTCCAAGCCATCCCAAGGAAAGATCCAACGGCCGACAAATGAGGGACTCAACACCCTCCTACAGCAAAGCAAAGCACCGCTGGAATTCCTAAAATCTCTTCCTTAATTCTGGAGACCGAACGACGGATGAGACCAAACTGGGAATTCTGTGCGGATCAAACTCGGTTTGGGCTCTTCCGTGGGAAAAGCAGCACATAAAGAGGCTCAGAAAATCCCGGGATTTTCCAAGGTCTGAGTCCTCAGGGATCATGGTGTATTTAAACCCGGACTTGGTTTGGAGGAGAATATCCCTCCGTGAGTCCCAGCTGGAAATAAAGCATTTTATTCCAATTCCAATTCCAATTCCAATTCCAATTCCAATTCCAATTCCAATTCCAATTCCAATTCTAATTCCAATTCCAATTCCAATTCCAATTCCAATTCCAATTCCAATTCCGGACTGCCAAGTCCTTTTCCTACGCTTCACCGGAAGGGATAACGGACGCCACCCCACCCGGCTTTAACAGATTTTGCCAGGACACAAACTCCTGGTTACGTTTTGAAACCCAAAACATTCCCCGATTCCCTCACGAGGAGCCGGAGCCTGGATTTACAGCCCACCAAAAATCCAGAGCTCTCCGCTCCCACCCGTCCCGGTGCTCTCGTGGGAGCAAAGTCTGGAGTTTTGTTTTTTTTTTTTTGGAACTCGGCATTTTTGTGGTTGTAAAACGAAGCGTTTTCTCCCAAACCACTTCTGAGGAGGGAAAAAAAAAAAAGGTGAGTTTTGAGAGCCAGGCTGCTGGAGTGGTTTGCTGGTCTCATTTTGGGCGGTTTTGTTCAAAGCCAGGGGTGATTTCGGATTTCGGTTCCCAAAATCCGTTGGCTACGAACTGAAAATAGAAACCCTCGGCCGCTCAGAGCCAGGGATTTTTTTATTTTTTAAACCTATTTTATTTTTTCTCCCCCCCTGCATTTTAAATCCTTTTTTTTTTTTTTTTTAATGAAAGCCAGAAACTCATTCCCGGGGGGGAGAGCAGGGAGAACGTCTCGATCCATTCCAGTTTTTCTATCCTTGATTATTTAATAAAGATGAGAATTTTTAAATTTTTTTTTTTGTCTCCTCCAAAACTTCTAACACTCCTAAAACACGGTGTTTAATTAGCACAGAAGGTTTTAATGAGGGTGGAGCAATCGTGCATCTGGAGATGGGAATGTTTTCACACTGACAGAGAGGGAAAACCAACTTCCATCATTTTTCACTCTTTATTTTAAGCATCCCCATCTGCCTTGTAAATCCCCCCTTGGCTGCTGCAGAATGGAGCCCTCTTCCCTAAAACCCTGCTTTTCTTGAGGAGAAATCCAGCTCAACGTGTCATTTGATCCCAAATCCAGATGTTTGTCGAGTCCAAATCCAACAGACCCAATCCCGGCCCTCCGAAGGAATTGCCTGGTGGTTTCGGACCTTTTTGCTGGGAGGAAATTTGGGAATCATTTCCTGCTGAGAGCCTGGATTAACTTCAGGATTAGGATAGCAGGGATGGCCTGGACGCGGAGTGACATCAGCAGCGACTCTGCTCTCGCTGGTGTAAAGGAAGACACCGGGAACACATTCCCTGTGAATGGCTTCCAGCCGGAGCCTGATTCATCCCAAAATTCACAGATGTCTTTTCCACTGGCCCGGGATCACAAAACGAAGCTTTTTTTATTCCCAACTTCCTGGCTCCCGCTTCAGCTCCGTGCTTAAAGCCTCTCCCCTTGGAAGTTCAGCTGGCAGAGGATGCGATGAAATGAAGGATGAGGGACAACTTCCAGCAGATCATCCCGTCCCAGCTGGCTTCGGGAAGCAGCAGGGACGACTCCCACCATCCCAGGCTGCTCCAAGCCCTCTCCAGCCCAGCCTTGGACACTTCCAGGGATGGGCCAGCCACAGCTTTTCCGGGAAATCCAATCCATAATTCTCCCAGGGAATTATTCCTTCCCAAAATCCCATCTAACCCTACTCTTATTCAGGCTGAAGCCTTGTCAAGACATTGCTACTGTTAGATGCTTATTACTGATTATTATTATTATTATTATTATTGCTAGATATTTATCTATTCGATATTTATTGATTGTTAGATGTTTATTATTGCTGGTTGTTTACTACTGTTAGATAATGATCTGCTATTGAATATCTATGATTTGTAGATATTTAAAATAGAGACTCAACAAGGAAAAGGCTTTGTCAAACCTCTAAATGGATGAAAGTGATTCCATAAGTTTTCCCTTCCCTGTGTTTCCCATTCCGTGGTGCCCAGGGTGCAGCTCTGAGCTCACACCCAGGGTCACTCAGCTCTCTGCACACAGCAGCCACACAAAACAAATCCTGCTCCTGCTGCACACCAAGGACAGCTGGGACAAGTGTTCAGCCCAAAAGCACAAACAACGGTGGCTGGAGGGAGAAAACAAGAAGGATGGGACTGGAGAACCTGGAGCTGGAATTGGACAGTTCAACCCCAATGTGCAAATGGAACAAAACTTATCAAAGTGTGAGACCTCGTGACCCTTTGTCCATTTTGTGACCATTTTGTGTCCATTTTGTGTCCATTTTGTGCCCATTTTGTGTTCATTTTGTGTCCATTTTGTGACCATTTTGTGTCCATTTTGTGTCCATTTTGTGTCCATTTTGTGCCCATTTTTGTTCCACCTTGGGTGTGTCCCTGCCCAGGCTCTTGTCCTGTCCAAGGTGGATCCTTAAAGGCCTTTCAATAAATCTCTGCTTTATTCTCCAGCTCTGTCCCGTCTCTGTTCCAGCTCAGCCTTCCTGAGGCATCCCTGTCTCTCCAAGCTTTTACAAGCAGTTCCTCTCTGGAATTTTTGCAGGCCTCCCTTCGGGATTACTCCAGGGATTTTTGTGGTTCTCGCTGAGCATAGGAAATAATTCAGCTCAGCTTGATAAAATCCCAAAGAAACTCAGTCCCTGACACCATGTGGAGGCAGCTAAAGGAAAAGGAGAAGCGTGGATGCACAGCAGGAAATTGTTTTCCCACAAAACCAAAGAAATCTGGATATTTTATCAGGATTAGAAACTGTTCCTGATGTCCCTTTCCCTCACAAACCGAGCTTCTGTTCTCTCTTTGCTCACCTCTCTTTTCCATGCACAAAAATTCACTTGGATTTAATTTAATCACCTTTTGAAAAGCTGGATTTAATCCCTTGGGAAGCATTTTAAAAGGGGATTATGGACTCCTTTGTCTGCGACAGGTGCTCAGTGACGGAATTCCTAAATTTCCACACAGATCCCAGGTCTGGCTCCTGAGGCTCCTTGAACCTGCGTTTATTTTGCGGATCTTCTGTTCTTTGCAACGAGCAGTGTTTTTGGTTAATTTCGATTAACTTTACATGAGCCTAAGCAGATTAAACTCAGATCCACATGGACTCCATCCTTTTTTTTTTCCCTTAAATGATGGAATAACCGGATTAAAATGATTCCAGCAGATAGAAAACCTCTCGTCGGCACCAAGCAGCTCCTCACGGACTGGCTCCTGCCACAGGAATGAAAATCAGCGTCTCCCCGAGCAGCTGCACAGCCCGGAACCGCTGCAAATAACGAGCCCGGGGTGATGAATCATCCCCAAATATTCCATGGCACGGCAGGGTGTCGCTTTTATCTTCTTTTTCTGCCAGAGTCAGGGATTAAACGCACGAGATGGCAGTTTTAATTTGGACTCAGATGTTTATTAATTCTTATCTCTGTCACAGTCCCCTGAGCTGTGAGTTCTGGCTCACAAAGTGAAAATGGCTCTGTCTCTGACTCTGCACAAGGGCTTTTAAACACAAACTGTCCAATTACGAGATGACACCTGAATTATTTTCACTTTTAACCCAATGTCCAACCACCCCTGGCCCGCAGTGCAGATTTTTCTGCCCAGTTCCAAAATCCCACCCAGAGCCGTGGAGGAGGAGGTGAAAAAGAAGGACTCAGCCTCTGCCCTAAATCCTGCATCCTGCTTTATCTCTATTGCTGCATTCCGAACCCTCCAGCTCTGAGCTCTGCACCCTGTGCTGTCACACACTTCTACTGAACCCCACACCCACAGTCCCAGCGCTGTCACTCCATTTTGGGAGCTGTTCCACGGCCTCAGGTCAGTGCAGGGTTTGCCTGGGGGTCGGCACAGAAACCTGGAATTCTCAGTGCCCAGGGTTCCGACAGCAGGGAAGAAGTTTAGCGGGATATCCGCATGGATCACGGGGAGAGAACATCCTCAGCCGTGATCCGGCAGAGAACTGAACATGAGCATGGATGAAATCCGTGGATTCTACTCACATGGGAAGCACAAAAAAATAAATAAATAAAAAATTATTCCGGAGGATGGAGGATTTGTGGAAAGAGGCCAGGAGAGGTGAAGGAGCAGGGAGAGGTGGGAGCGATCCGAAGGGATAATCTGGAGTTGCCCGGGCCAAAGGAGATGGGAGGGACAACAAAGGAAACGAAGCTGCAAAATGTGAAGGAAAGATAATGGAATGCAACGGAAAAAATTCCCTGCAACGGAATTCCCACAGAAGCTGTGGCTGCCCAGGGGCCTCTGGAAGTGCTCAGGGTTGGATAATCTCCGGTGGTGGAAGGTGTCTCTGCCCATGGAAGGGGATTGGGATGGGGTCTGAGGTCCCACCCAAAGCACTCCAGGAGAATTTCAGCAGGGTGACCCCAAATCCCTGTCCTTGGTGCCAACTCCCCGCAGTCAGGAATCGGGAATCTGCGGCTCCAGAAAACACGGCTCCCTCTCAGGACCTTGAACAATCAGGGAACGCTCCATTTTAAAAGGGAATTCTCCAATATAAAAGGGAATTCCCCATTTTTCAAGGGAATTCTCCATTTTTCAAGGGAATTCCCCATTTCGAAAGGGAATTCCCCATTTTTCAAGGGAATTCTCCATTTTTCAAGGGAATTCTCCATTTTGAAAGGGAATTCCCCACTTTAAAAGGGAATTCTCCATTTTGAAAGGGAATTCTCAATTTTTCAAGGGAATTCCCATTTTTGAAAGGGAATTCTGCATTTTTCAAGGGAATTCTCCGTTTTTCAAGGGAATTCCCCGTTTTCAAGGTGAATTCTGCATTTTTCAAAGGGAACTCTCCATTTTTCAAGGAAGTTTTCCTGCTATCTGCCGGGATTCAGGTGGTTGAAGGCAGGAACTGGATGTCCTCAAGGAAAGAGAGGTGCTGCAGCTGATTTTCTGGCACCAGGAAGGAGATCCAGCTCCCTGAAATCCCCCGGAATGCGCAAAAATCCCTTTTCCCTGGCTGGCAGGGGAATGTCCCCCAGGAGGAGTGGCCGCTTTGTCCGGCTGTGTCCCAGCTCCCGCTCAGATCCCTGCAGGAAACGCGGATTCCTGGGCTCCAAACTCGCTGCTTCTCCTGCGGCCTCCGCCAGAGCAGGCAAAGAGCCTCTTATCAATTCACAATCACCTCTTATCAATTCACAATCAATCCCCTCTTATCAATTCACAATCAACCAGCTCTTATCAATTCACAATCAATCCCCTCTTATCAATTCACAATCAACCAGCTCTTATCAATTCACAATCAATCCCCTCTTATCAATTCACAATCACCTCTTATCAATTCACAATCACTTCTTATCAATTCACAATCAACCAGCTCTTATCAATTCACAATCAATCCCCTCTTATCAATTCACAATCACCTCTTATCAATTCACAATCACTTCTTATCAATTCACAATCAACCAGCTCTTATCAATTCACAATCAATCCCCTCTTATCAATTCACAATCACCTCTTATCAATTCACAATCAATCCCCTCTTATCAATTCACAATCACCTCTTATCAATTCACAATCCCCTCTTATCAATTCACAATCAATCCCCTCTTATCAATTCACAATCCCCTCTTATCAATTCACAATCAATCCCCTCTTATCAATTCACAATCCCCTCTTATCAATTCACAATCAATCCCCTCTTATCAATTCACAATCCCCTCTTATCAATTCACAATCAATCCCCTCTTATCAATTCACAATCCCCTCTTATCAATTCACAATCAATCCCCTCTTATCAATTCACAATCCCCTCTTATCAATTCACAATCAATCCCCTCTTATCAATTCACAATCACCTCTTATCAATTCACAATCAATCCCCTCTTATCAATTCACAATCCCCTCTTATCAATTCACAATCAATCCCCTCTTATCAATTCACAATCCCCTCTTATCAATTCACAATCAACCAGCTCTTATCAATTCACAATCCCCTCTTATCAATCCATAATCACCTCTTCTCAAGTCCCAGTCACCTCTTATCAACTCACAATCACTTCTTATCAATTAATATTAAATCACCTCTTATCAACTCACCATCCCTTCTTGTAAATTCATAATCACATCTTATCAATTCACAATCAATTATCTCTTATCAACTCCACAATCATCGCTTATCAATTCCTAATCAATCACCTCTTATCGATTCACTATCACTTCTTATCAATTAATATTCAATCATCTCTTATCAATTCACGACGAAACATCTCTTATCAGCCCCACAATCCCCTCTTATCAATTCACAGTCCCCCCTTATCAATCCATAATCACCTCTTCCCAATTCACAATCCCTTTTTATCAATCTGCTGGCCCAGAGCGTCCCAAAAAAATTTCTGTTTTGGAATTCTCACCCAGAGTGTCCCAAAAAATTCTGGTTTGGAATTCTGACCCGGAGTCTCCCATCAAATTTTATTTTGGAATTCTCACCCCGAGTATCCCAGAAAATTCTCTTTTGCAACGTTGACCCGGAGTGCCACCGAATTCCGTTTTGGAATGCTCAACCGGAGTGTCCCAAAGAATTCCATTTTGGAATGTTGACCTGGAGTATCCCATCAAATGCTGCTTTGGAATGCTGACCCAGAGCATCCCACCGAATTCTGTTTTTGGAATTCTCACACAGAGTATCCCGCCAAATTTTATTTTGGAATTCTCACCCAGAAGCGTCCCACCAAATTTTATTTCGGAATGCCAACCCAGAGCACCCCAGAAAATTCTATTTTGGAATTCTCACCCAGAGCATCCCGCCAAATTTTATTTTGGAATTCTCACCCAGAGCGTCCCACCAATTTTTTCTTCGGAATGCTGACCCAGAGCATCCCAAAAAATTCTATTTTGGAATTCTCACCCAGAGTGTCCCACCAAATTCTGTTTTGCAATGTTGACCCAGAGTATCCCTGAAAATTCTGTTTTGGAATGTTGACCCGGAGTGTTCCACCAAATTCTACTTTGGAATGTTGACCCAGCGCATCCCAAAAAATTCTATTTTGGAATTCTCACCCAGAGCGTCCCACCAAATTCCATTTTGGAATTCTTACCCAGAGTGTCCCACCAAATTTTATTTCGGAATGCCGACCCAGAGCATCCCAGAAAATTCTATTTTGGAATTCTCACCCAGAGTGTCCCACCAAATTCTATTTTGGAATGCTGACCCAGAGTATCCCAAAGAATTCTATTTTGGAATTCTCACCCAGAGTGTCCCACCAAATTCTGTTTTGGAATGCTGACGCAGAGTATCCCTGAAAATTCTGTTTTGGAATGTTGACCCGGAGTGTTCCACCAAATTCTACTTTGGAATGCTGACCCAGAGCATCCCAAAAAATTCTATTTTGGAATTCTCACCCAGAGTGTCCCACCAAATTTTATTTTGGAATGCCAACCCAGAGCATCCCAGAAAATTCTATTTTGGAATGCTGGCCCAGAGCGTCCCACCAATTTCTATTTTGGAATGCTGACCCAGAGTATCCCAAAAATTTCTATTTTGGAATTCTCACCCAGAGTGTCCCACCAAATTCTGTTTTGGAACGCTGACGCAGAGCATCCCTGAAAATTCTGTTTTGGAATGTTGACCCGGAGTGTTCCACCAAATTCTACTTTGGAATGTTGACCTAGAGCACCCCAAAAAATTCTATTTTGGAATGCTGACCCAGAGCGTCCCACCAAATTCTGTTTTGGAATTCTCACACAGAGCATCCCAGAAAATTCTGTCTTGGAATGCTGACCCAGAGTGTCCCAAAAAATTCTATTACAGAACTCTCACCCAGAGTATCCCATCAAACTTTATTTTGGAATGCTGACCCAGAGCATCCCCAAAAAATCTGATTTGGAATGCTGACCCAGAGCGTCCCATCAAATTCTATTTCGGAATGCTCACCCAGAGCATCCCAGAAAATTACTATTTTGGAATTCTCACCCAGAGGCATCCCAGAAAATACTATTTTGGAATGCTGACCTGGAGTAGTCCCACCAAATCCTATTTCGGAATCGCTGACCCGGAGCGTCCCACCAAATCCTATTTTCAATCCCAACAAACATTCCCGGCCGCCCTTGTTTGCATTCCTGGTTAACCACATTCCCTCCTCCACCCCCTGCTCCGTTTTTTTTTTCCCGGGAAGAACATTCCGTGCGGAACCCCACAATTAAATCCCAGATGGCGCTGGGGGAGAGCTTGGGATTCTTAGGAAAGACCAAATCCAAGGAATAACAACCCTCGGTCGCTTCCAAGGTGCTCCAAGCCCGTTTGACCACCCAAAACCAGGGCTGGGATCATTCCGGGAAAAGGGGAAAAAAAAAAAATTCCCAAAAAATAAAAAGCTCCCCCCAGCCACTGTGGGAGCCTCCTTCTGTTTTTTTGGGAAAAGAGAAAGTTTGGAAGCAAAAAACAAAAAAAACGGGAATGTTTGTGGTTCTCTCGCCTTCCGTCGGCTCCCACCTGATCCCGGGGGATTTGCTGCTGCTCGGATTCCGGGTGGGATGCAGGATCGTTATCCCAGAGCGGCGATTTGCTAATTAGGATCTGGATTTGGAAGGGATTAAAGCGGGATTTAGCCGAGGGAGAATCAGGCCCCGCTGGATTCTCGCAAGGTTTTCTTTATTCCCAGCTGGAGTCGCCCCCAAACTCACGGGAAAGGGAAGGAAAGGAAAAGTTTGGAAACGCCGGGAGAGGGTGGGAGAGCGGAGCTGAAAGGATCTTCCATGTAAATTTCCGGAATATGTGAGATCCCGGAATTTATTCCCGATCCTGAGCGGGTGATTTTTCCTCCTCCAGGACCAGCGTCGCCAGAATCCAAGGAAATGAGCGATCCTGTCATTATTCCCTGGTTTTCTGGGAATTAAGCGCAAATTTTGGCCTCTGGAATTCCATTTCTGCCCAAATCCGGGGGGGGGGAAAAAAAAAAAATCCCACTTTCCATTTAAAAAACCAAAAAACCCAAAAAACCCAAAAACCAAAAAAACAACAAAAAAACCCCCTCTTCCCGTGGCTTTTCCAAGGCAATTCCTCCATCTGCTGGTGGAAAAGCAACTCCCAAAAAGCTGGAATTGCTCCGGGCTGGAATTTTCCTTTTTTTTTTTTTTGTTTTGTTTTTCCCCCCTGACTTCCCCAGATCCCCCTGGAAAAGGGAAAACATCGGATTGGGGATGGGAATTTCTTCCCTCTGTTTCCACTTCAGGAATCGGGATGAGTTGTAGGGGCAGGATGATCCCAGGAAATTCCAAGAGTGGATTCCCAAATCCCAGGAAGGGATTCCCTTCATTCTGCCCCCACCCTGATAATTCCAAACCCAATTATTCCCAAATTATATTTTTTTAATTTTAATGGAAAATCCCATTTTTTTTAAAAATCCTTAAGACATTCCCAAAGATTTTTCAGATCTGATCCACAGGATTTGGAGTTTTTGCTTGGAAAAAAGGGATCGAGGTGGATTTTAAAGGATTTCCCTGATCCCAGTGAATATTTTATTTGGGATTTTGATGATTTTTAACGGGATAGGGATGGAAGTTGGATGAGGGAGAAGGAATTCCATGGATAAGAAAAGGAGTGGGATTCTCCTCCTGGAAACCTTTGGATCGGGAATAAATCCACTCCTCTTCCCTCTCCAAATGGAGCCACATCCCAAATTTCCAGTGCGATTCCAACTGCGGGACAGGAAATCCGACTTTTCCTGCCCCAATCCCAGCTGGATCCCATCCTGGAATTTTTAAGGCATAAAAATTATCCCTTCCCAAAATTCCCACGGATCCAGCAGATCCCAGAGAGAAAATCCTGAGCCCAATAGAAGAAACCCCTTTTTGTTGTCGGGATTCCTGATTAAACAGGGCCTGGAAAAATTGGGATTGGGATTGAAATTCCAAAGAAATCCAGAGTCTGTGTCCATACCCCCACTTCTGATTAAACAAGGCCTTGAAAGAATTTGGATTGAAATTCCAAAGAAATCCCATTTTTGTATCCATATTCCCACTTTTCCAGCGGTGCCATTCCAAGGATGGAGATTTAGGATTGCTCTGTGTCCGAGGGCAGAATTCCCAGCTCTGGAATTCCGGGTTTCCCTGGAGCACTGATCATTCTCTTCCCAAATATTCCCGTGGTTCTGGGCATCGTTCCCAACCTCTCTCCTGAAGTCTTCCCACTTTTCCATGATGAGCTCTGGAATTTTGGGACTTGGTGGAGCTCATCCAGACAGAAAATTCCCTTTGTTTTTCCAGGCTCGTTTCCCAGCAGGATGAGGCAGGGAAGGAAAATTGGGACAAGGAAAAGCTGGGGGGAAAAACAAAAAGGGGAATATTTTGGCGGTGATAAATTCGGGTTGGAAAAACAGCAGGAAAATAATAATAATAAAATCAATTAAATAAAAAAGAAATCCCATTCCTGTGGATAAAGAATTGGACGGAATTCTCCCTGCGGAGCAGATAATTCCAGGATATCTCAAATTTGAATTGTCCCAAGATTTTCCCCCTTATCCCCCAAAAAATCTGGGGTTAAATCCCCTCCAGCTGGAAATTTTAAAGCAGAAATTGCTGGAATATTCCTCCCAAAAAAGCTGGGAAATGCCACTCCAAATAAAACCGCTCCACAGGAATTCTGGGAAAGGGAGGGAACATGGAAGTGGAGGGGAATTCCCAGCTTTCCTCATCAAAAAAACCCCAAAAATGGGAAAATGTGGATAAATCTCCCGGAAAATATGAAATTCCTGGAGTTTCCTGCTGCAATCCAGGTAAAGGGGCACTGGAGAAGGAAGGAAAAATTCCCACGTGTCAAATCCACAGGAGCCAGACCTCAGAGAATTCCATCCTTTGGGATTTTCCCAGAATTTCGACAATCCCTAAAATTCCCCACAGGAGATGCTGAATGCCGGGAAATCCTCATCCGACTCCTCCAGCTCCTCCGGAAGAAAAAAATTGGGATGAACCCCATCCTCTTCCACTGGGAATCCTCAGCCCTGAGCATTCCCACATTTCTCCGAACTCCTCATTCCCGCTGGACATTTTCCTTCCTTATCCATCCCAAATTCCCGCTTTTCCTTTGGAGACCCGAATCCCGCCGGCTCCGTCTCCAAACGGGAATGAATCCATGCATCCAGCGCCGTTCCACAGGAATATCCTGGAAAAGCACATCCTGCTCCGAGCGCTCCTCCCGCAGCAATTTGACGAAGCGTTCCCAAAAAAAAAAAGAAAAAAAAAAAAATTCCGGGAGGTCACTTCTTCTTTGCCGGAGCTTTGGAATTCCCACCGGCTTTTCCATCGTTTTTGGCGCCCCCGGATTTTCCAGCTTCGCTTTCTTTTTCCCCCTTTTTCCCTTGTTTCTTGTTGTTTGTGTCCTTTCCCTTTTCCCCCTTTTCCCCTTTTCCCTCTTTTTCCCCTTTTCCCTCTTTTCCACCCTTTTCTCCGTCTTTTTTTTTGGCTCCGTCCTTCCCTTCCTTCTTGGATTCTTCCTTCTGCTCCTTCTCCCCATCTTTTTTCTTGGAGCCTTTGGATCCATCCTTCTTCCCCTGAGCTTTGTCCACTTTTCCGGATACCGTGGGAATTTCTTCCTCTTTTTTTTCTTCCGCGACCTGAGCTGTTTCCAAGGGTAGAAAGAAAAAAAAAAAACAACACAGGGAAGGAATTGATGTGGATTAAACGACTCAGGAATTGTGGAATTTCCAGCTGGAAATCTGGGATAAAGGGAAAATATTCCTACTGGGAATTTTCCCATCCAGTTGATATCTCCCAGTGAGGTGTTTTTTTTTTTTTTTGGAATGAAGAAACAGAAAATCCAAGGATCGATTGATCCCTTTGGAAAAGAGAAGAAATGGGAATCAATCCCTAAATTCCTTGGAGAACCATCTCATCCCACAAGGATTAACTCTGAGGACAAGGATTGAGTGGAAGGACAAGGATTTATTCATGGAATTGGGTTCAGCTCCAGAGAGAGGTCTGGGAATTCCCAATTTTGGGTCAGAAATCCCAGGATTTGTAGAAATCCCAGGATTTGTGGGAATTCCCGTCGCTCAACTCTTAATTCGGCATTTTGCTGGTGTAGGAAATTTCTCCAAGGAATTCCTAAATAATTCCTACAGTGTTGGGATCTGCCTCTTCCCCACGGACTGAAGAAGCACATCCTGAATTACAGAAATACAGTTTTTTTGGAATTCCAGCTCCCAGAGAGGCACAGGAAAAGACGGAAAACACCAAAAGGCATTGGAGAAAAAAAAGGAAAAATCCAGGAATGAAGAAGCAGAAAATCCAAGGATCGACGGATCCCCTCAGGAAAGAGAAGAAACGGGAATCAATCCCTAAATTCCTTGGAGAACCATCTCATCCCACAAGGATTAACTCTGAGGACAAGGATTGAGTGGAAGGACAAGGATTTATTCATGGAATTGGGTTCAGCTCCAGAGGGAGGTCTGGGAATTCCCAATTTCGGGTCAGAAATCCCAGGATTTGTAGAAATCCCAGGATTTGTGGGAATTCCCGTCGCTCAACTCTTAATTCGGCATTTTGCTGGTGTAGGAAATTTCTCCAAGGAATTCCTAAATAATTCCTACAGTGTTGGGATCTGCCTCTTCCCCACGGACTGAAGAAGCACATCCTGAATTACAGAAATACAGTTTTTTTTGGAATTCCAGCTCCCAGAGAGGCACAGGAAAAGACGGAAAACACCAAAAGGCATTGGAGAAAAAAAAGGAAAAATCCAGGAATGAAGAAGCAGAAAATCCAAGGATCGACTGGATCCCCTCAGGAAAGAGAAGAAACGGGAATCAATCCCTAAATTCCTTGGAGAACCATCTCATCCCACAAGGATTAACTCTGAGGACAAGGATTGAGAGGAAGGACAAGGATTTATTTATGGAATTGGGTTCAGCTCCAGAGGGAGGTCTGGGAATTCCCAATTTTGGGTCAGAAATTCCCAGGATTTGTGGAAATTCCCATCGCTCAACTCTTAATTCGGCATTTTGCTGGTGCGAATTTCTCCAAGGAATTCCTAAATTCCTACAGCGTTGGGATCTGCCTCTTCCCCAAGGATTGATGTGGCACATCCTGAATTACAGAAACACCAATTTTCTGGAATTCCAGCTCCCGGAGAGGACACAGGAAAGATGGGGGGAAAAAAAAAAGCCATCAAAAGGTGTTGAGGAAAAAAAGGAAAAATCCAGGAATGAAGAAGCAGAAAATCCAAGGATCGATGGATCCCCTCAGGAAAGAGAAGAAATGGGAATCAATCCCTAAATTCCTTGGAGAACCATCTCATCCCACAAGGATTAACTCTGAGGACAAGGATTGAGTGGAAGGACAAGGATTTATTTATGGAATTGGGTTCAGCTCCAGAGGGAGGTCTGGGAATTCCGAATTTCAGGTCAGAAATCCCAGGATTTGTGGAAATTCCCGTCGCTCAACTCTTAATTTGGCATTTGGCTCATGTAGGAAATTTCTCCAAGGAATTCCTAAATTCCTACAGCGTTGGGATTTGCCTCTTCCCCACGGATTGAAGCGGCACATCCCGAATTACCGAAACGCAGTTTTTTTGGAATTCCAGCTCTGGGAGAGGCACAGGAAAGACGGAAAACATCAAAAGGCGTCGGAGAAAAAAAAAACAACAAGGAAAAATCCAGGAACGGAGAAGCAGGAAATCCAGGGAAAAGAGAAGGCACAGGCAGGGACGGGATCATTCCCTAAATTCCTTGGAGAATCATCTCATCCTCTTCCTTCAGCACGGGCAGGGAGCGTGGAGCTCGGGCCTGGACGTGGCCGGAGAGAGGGAGGAGACTTTCGGGAGAGCCTATGGAATCAGGAAAGGAGAGTGAGAGCAGCAGGAGAAGGAACATTCCAGCGGGAAAAAAACGGGAATGTGGAATTCCGAGCGCTCCCTGGGAGCTCCTGGGATCCCCCCAACTCAAGGCCCTAATGTGGATCCGAATTCCCGCCGGGAATTTTAAGCGCGGAATTCTCCGGTGAACTCCCTGATGGGAGGGGAAGGGTTGGAAATGGATGGGGGGAAAAAAATGGGATACGGCCTCCAGTTTTCCCAGGAATAGTGTGGAATTAATATTAGGGGAAAAAAAATACAAATTCCTAATTGGAAGGGCAATTCAGGATTGGGAAGTGTTGGAAGGGGTCAAAAAACCCCCAGGAATTTCACGTTTTGGGTTTTTTTAGTGGGATTCGGTTCAAAAGGGGATTTGATGGATTTGAGGGGATTATTCAACCTTAATTTGGGAATGACGGAATGATTCCAACTCGAACCGACGGGAAAATTCCCACTTATCCGAAGGATTTTATCCCGATATCACGAGGGAGGGTTGATCTTGGTGGTGGCACCACGGGAGGAATTTTGTGCTCCCAGAATCCCCCCAAAAACCCGGAATTACTGCCAGGAATGTCGGTGAGGTCATTGAGGGACTTTGTGCTCCCACAAGCTCCAAAAAAAGTGGGAATTACCTCTGGGAATGTCGGTGAGCTCATTGAGGGACTTTGCACTCCCAAAATCCCAAAGCAAAGCAGGAATTATATCTGGGAATGTTGCTGAGCTCATAGAGGGACTTAGTGCTCCCAAAATCCCCCCAAAAAGCAGGAATTACCTCTGGGAATATCGGTGAGCTCGTTGAGCGACTGTGCACTCCCAGAATCCCATAGAAAAGCTGGGAATTACCTCCGGGAATGTCAGTGAGCTGGTTGAGGGGCTTTGCACTCCCAGAATCCCAGAGAAAAGGCGGGAATTACCTCCGGGAATGTTGATGAACTCATTGAGGGACTTTCCACTCCCAGAATGCCAGAGAAAAGTTGGGAGTTACTTCTGGGAATGTCGGTGAGCTCGCTGAGGGGCTTTGTGCTCCCAGAATCCCCCCAGAAAAGCTGGGAATTATATCTGGGAATGTTGCTGAGTTCATGGAGAGACTTCGCAATCCCAGAATCCCAAGAAAAAGATGGGAATTACCTCTGGGAATGTTGCTGAGTTCATGGAGAGACTTTGCAATCCCAGAATCCCAGAGAAAAGGCGGGAATTACCTCCAGGAATGTCGGTGAGATCATTGAGGGACTTTGAACTCCCAGAATCCCCCCAAAAAGTGGGAATTACCTCTGGGAATGTTGGTGAGTTCATGGAGAGACTTTGCAATCCCAGAATCCCCCCAAAAAGTGGGAATTACCTCCAGGAATGTTGATGAACTCATTGAGGGACTTTCCACTCCCAGAATGCCAGAGAAAAGTCAGGAATTATCTCCGGGAATGTTGGTGAGCTCGCTGAGGGGCTTTGCGCTCCCAGAATCCCCCCCAGAAAAGTGGGAATTATATCTGGGAATGTTGCTGAGTTCATGGAGAGACTTTGCAATCCCAGAATCCCAAGAAAAAGATGGGAATTACCTGTGGGAATGCTGTTGAGCTCATTGAGGGACTTTGCACTCCCAAAATCCCAGAGAAAAGGCGGGAATTACCTCCAAGAATGTCGGTGAGATCATTGAGGGACTTTCCACTCCCAGAATCCCCCCAAAAAGTGGGAATTACCTCTGGGAATGTTGGTGAGTTCATGGAGAGATTTTGCAATCCCAAAATCCCAGAAAAAAGGCGGGAATTACCTCGGGGAATGTCAGTGAGCTCATTGAGAGACTTTCCACTCCCAGAATCCCCCCAAAAAGTGGGAATTACCTCTGAGAATGTCGGTGAGCTCGCCGAGGGGCTTTGCACCCCCAGAATCCCAGAGAAAAGGCGGGAATTACCTCCGGGAATGTCGGTGAGCTCGCCGAGCGGCTTTGTGCTCCCAGAATCCCCCCCAGAAAAGTGGGAATTATATCTGGGAATGTTGCTGAGTTCATGGAGAGACTTTGCAATCCCAGAATCCCAAGAAAAAGGTGGGAATTACTTCTGGGAATGCTGGTGAGCTCATCGAGGGACTTTGCACTCCCAGAATCCCAGAGAAAAGGCGGGAATTACCTCCGGGAATGTCGGTGAGCTCGCCGAGGGGCGGCACCGTGTCCAGCTTGTCGGCGTAGCTCTTGGCGGCCTTGCGCTGGGCGTAGCGCGCCTCGATCTCCTTCCGCGTGCGCGGGATGCGGCACTTGAAGATGCAGCACAGCGTGATAACTGGGAAACAGGGAAAACGGGGAATTCCGGGGGGTTACTGGGAATGAAACTGGGAATTCCGCGGGGTTACCGGGAGAGGGAAGCTGGGAATTGCGGGGGAGTTACAGGGAAACTGGGAATTCTGGGGGGGTTACAGGGAAACAGGGAATTCCGGGGGAGTTACTGGGAAACTGGGAATTGCGGGGGAGTTACTGGGAATGGGAAATGTGGAAATGTGGGGCAGTTACTGGGAGTGGGAAACTGGGAATTCTGGGGGAGTTACTGGGAGTGGGAAACAGGGAATTCCAGGCGAGTTATTGGGAGTGGGAAACAGGGAATTCCAGGCGAGTTATTGGGAACGGGAAACTGGGAATTGCTGGGGAGTTACTGTGAGAGGGAAACTGGGAATTCCAAGGGAGTCATTTGGAATGGGAAATGGGGAATTCTGAGGGAGTTACTGGGAGCGGGAAACTGGGAATTCCAAGGGAGTCATTTGGAATGGGAAATGGGGAATTCTGAGGGAGTTACTGGGAGCGGGAAACTGGGAATTCCAGGGGAGTCATTTGGAATGGGAAACTGGGAATTCTAGGGGAGTTACTGGGAACGGGAAACTGGGAATTCCGGGAGAGTTACTGGGAACAGGGAAATGTGGAACTGTGGGGGAGTTACTGGGAATGGGAAACTGGGAATTCCAAGGGAGTTATTTGGAATGGGAAAGAGGGAATTACAGGGAAGTTACTGGGAATGGGAAACTGGGAATTCTGGGGAGTTACTGGGAGAGGGAAACTGGGAATTCTGGGGGGCGGGTACCAGGAATGGGAAACTGGGAATTGCGGGAGAGTTACTGGGAGAGGGAGACAGGGAATTACAGGAGGGTTACTGGGAGTGGGAAATGTGGAATTCCAGGGGAGTTCTCGGGGACGGGAACTGGGAATTCTGGGGGAGTTATTGGGAATGGGAAATTTGGAATTCTAAGTGATTTACTGGGAATGGAGAGAGAGAGAAATGAGAATTGAACTGGGATTGGGAGTGGGAAACAGGGAATTGTGGGTGAGTTATAGGAAATGGGAAATGTGGAATTCTGGAGGAGTTCCTGGGAATGGGAGAAGGAAACATGGAAGTCTGGGAGTTTCTGGGAATGGGAAAAGTGGAATTCTGGGGGAGTTATTGGGAATAGGAAATGTGGAATTCCAGGGGAATTACTGGGAATTGAGAGGGAGAAGCGAGGGTTTAACTGGGATTGGGAAGGGGAAACATGGAATTGGGGGTGAGTTATTTGGATGGGAAACATGGAATTCTGGGGGAGTTCTTGGGAATGGCAAACAGGGAGTTCTGAGGGAGTTATTGGGAACAGGAAATGTGGAATTCCAGGGGAGTTACTGGGAATGGAGAGAGAGAAATGAGGATTTAACTGGGAATGGGAAACATGGAATTTGGGGTGAGTTCCTGGGAATGGAAAAAGTGGAATTCTGGAGGAGTTATTGGGAATAGGACAGGAAAATGAGGAATTCTGGGTGGGTTACTGGGAATGGGAGCAGGAAACATGGGAATCTGGGAGAGTTTCTGGGAATGGGAGCGAGAAACAAGAGGATGTGACTGGGAATGGGAACCATGGGAAGCTGGGGGAGTTACTGGGAATGGAGAAGGGAAATCAGGAATTCTGGGGATAATTGGGAATAGTAGTGGGAAATATGGAATTCTGGGTGAGTTCCCGAGAATGGGAAATAAGGATTTGGGTTGGTTTTTGGGAATGGGAGAAGGAAACACGGGAATCTGGGGGAGTTATTGGGAATGGGAGAGGAAAACGAGGATTTGGTCCCTGGATCCCTGGAAATGGCCAAGGTCAGGTTGGACGGGGTGAGGATCCAATCCCAGAATTCCAGAGAAAGAGAGGGGTGGAAATGACAGGGAATTCTTTCCATAGGGATCCTGAGGAATTTGGGTCCAGGTGCTTCAGGAAAGATGGGAAATCCCCGGGATTACGGGGGAAAAATAAAAAAACAACACCCAAATTTTTTCCTGGTTCTGCTTTCCCAAAAATCCCTTCCTGTCGGGATTTCAAGCGTTTTCCCGGGAAATAAAGGCAAAGAAAATTTGGGATTTGGATTTTCCGCCGTTTTTTTAGTGGGATGGTGCCACCTCGTGGAATGTGCTGGAAGCCACACTTGGATCGGGTTTAGGGATTGATTCCATCGAAGTTTATTTCTTTACTATTATTATTATTATTATTACTATCATTATTATTATTACTATTATTTCTACTATTATTATTTAATATTATTATTTTTAAAGATGTCACTATACGGCATACTATTAATCGCATCTTACATATTTTATAACATCAAATATATAAATGCAATTATTAAAATTCGTTAATAAATTTAAGGTCATTAATATGAATATTAAAGATTAGTATTATTAGCATTAGCATGATTTTGGGATGTAGGCTACTTCCCTAATTTCGGGATTTGGGATTTTGCCTGGTTTTGGAATTAGGTTAATTCCCTAATTTTCAGATTTCAGGGATTTTGCCTGGTTTGGGAATTGGGTTATTTCTATACTTTTGGGATTTAGGGATTTTGCCTGAGTTTGGGATTTAGGTTGCTTCTACAATTCTGGAATTTAGGGGATTTTGCCTGACTTTGGAATTCGGGATTTTGCCCAACTCTGGAATTCAGAATTTTTTTCATGGGATTTGAGAATTTCAATCCCCCTGTTTCCCATTGAAACAATCGGAAGCTGTAACTTCCTCCGTCTGTTTATCCCAGAATTTCTGGAATCGGGAGTCAGACTTGGACGATTTCTACGGATCCCCTTCCCCTCGGGATATTCTGAGTCAATTTTCCTGGATTTCTCCTCGACGCTTCCAGGTTAAAAATCCCGGAGGTTTCAAATCCCTGCTAAAACCAAGCAGAAAATCTTGGAATTCCAAATATTCCAGTGGTAGAATCCCAAAAATTCATTCTATTGGGAGTATCCAAATGGGAACATCCCCCTCCCCATTGGGACAAAATGATCTGGAAGGTTCATTCCTGACCCACTCCTGCCTAAAACATTCCATGATTCCCAACCCAAAGAATTCCATGATTCCCAAAGAATTCCATGATTCCCAACCAAATGCATTCCCTGATTCCCAACACATTCCCTGATTCTCAACCCAAACCATTCCACGATTCCCAGCCCAAAGCATTCCACAGTACCCAACCCAAAGCATTCCATGATTCCCAAAGAATTCCGTAATTTCCAACCCAAAACATTCCACGATTCCCACCCCAAGCATTCCCTGATTTCCCACCCAAAAGATTCCAGAATTCCCAACCCAAAGCATTTCCACAATACCCAACCCAAAGCGTTCCATAATTCCCATCCAAAACATTCCATAATTCCCATCCAAAACATTCCCTGATTCCCAACCGAAAGAATTCCATGATTCCCAAAGAATTCCATAGTTTCCAAACCAAAGCATTCCCTGATTCTGAACCCAAAGCATTCCACAATTCCAAAGTTTTCCCTGATTCCCACCCCAAACATTCCCTGATTCCCAAAGCATTCCCCAGTTCCCAACCCAAAGAGTTCCACGATTCCCAAACCAAAACATTCCCTGATTCCCAATGTATTCCATAATTCTCAACCCAAAGCACTCCATGATTCCAAAAGCATTCCCTGCCCTGATTCCCCAAACATTCCATGATTCCCAAAGCATTCCCCAATTCCCAACCCAAAACATTCCCTGATTCCCAACTTATTCCGTAATTCCCAACTCAAAGCATTCCATGATTCCCAAAGCATTCCCTGCCCTGATTCCCCAAACATTCCATGATTCCCCAAACATTCCATAACTCCAACCCAAAGCATTCCCCGATTCCCAACCCAAAGCATTCCACGATTCCCAACGCATCCCCAAATTCCCAACCCCAAGAATTCCACGATTCCCTGCACCACGGAATTCCCAGGAATTCCCCGGAGCGCCGCTCCGACCCGGATCGGGGAAAATTCCCATCCCCGGAATTTCCCGGCTGATCCCGACACGAACCCGCGGCGATTCCCGCTGGACGTTCCCTCCTCGCCCGTTCCCGGGGACCTTTTCCAGAGGGAATTTTTTGGGAATTTCTGGGAATTTCCGGGAATTCTGGGACTCACTGATGGACAGGACGAAGAGCGCGAAGATCCCGACCACCTGCCAGAGGCGCAGCCCCCAGATCACCACGGTCTCCGACGTCACCGGATCCGGCTTCTTCTTGGGAGGCGCCGTGGTGGCCTGGGAGAGACGGAGATTAATTAATTGATTAATCAATTAATTAATTTAAAAACCCCTATAATTTATAAAATGCTCTTCTTTAAAAGAACTCCTCCCTTCTCCCAACCCAAATTCCAACAAACGAGCGAAGATTCCCCGATCCTTTAAATCCGCCTAAAATCGGGATATCTCTCATGGAAAGAAAAAAACAAACCCCATGGAAATGGAGGAATGAGAGCCTGGAAATCCTGGGGAACCAGGAAAGAGAAATCCTGGGGGGAAAAAAAAATATGGAAAAGGAGAGGTGAGAGGGTGGAAAACATGGAAAAAATCCTGGAAAAAATCCTGGAAAGGGCAGGGATGAGGGACTGAAAATCCAGGAAAAAAATCTGGGAAAGGAGAGGGGTGAAAGGCAGGAGATCCTGGAAAATCAGGAAAAGGAAATCATGGGAGAAAAACATGGAAAGGGATAAATGAGAGGCTGGGAATCCTGGAAATAAATCTGGGAAAGGGCAGGAAATGAGAGACTGGAAATCCTGGAAAAGAAAATACGGAGAGGGAGGGGTGAGGGCCTGGAAATCCTGGGGAAAAACCTGGAATTTTCTCATCCCAAAAATCTCAGCAAAATTCCTCTCCCCAAATTCCAAGCCGGAGAAAAGATCCCGAAGGGGAAAACACGGAAATCTTAATGTTTTTAAATATATATATGTATATAATATTTTTATTTTGTGTATATATATAATTTTTTTTTTCCCCAGGCAGGAATTTTCTCTCTGGAATTTCCGCTCTTCCCTCCCAGATCATTCCCAAAAATTCCCCCCAAAATCCCCCCAAAACTGCAAAACATCCCGGATCCACTCTAAATCCCTTTTCCAATGGATTCCACGCTCCTTTTCCAACGGGAAATTTCTCATTCCCACTTTTCCAGCGGTATTTCGCAGCTCCTATTTTAAAATATTTATTTATATTTTTATATATGTATATATATATTTATTTTTCTTCTTCCCAGGCAGGATTTTTTTTTTCCCCCTCTGGAATTGCTGCTCTTCTTTCCCAGATCGTTCCCAAAAATCCCCAAAACTCCCCAAATCTCCCCCAAAATCCCTGGATCCACCTTAAATCCCCACCCAGCTCCTTTTCCAAGGGGATATTACTCAATCCCATGATTTTTCCCGATTTATGTTCACATTTTTATATCTATCTATAGATATATAGATAACATATATATATAGAGAGAGAGAGATAACAAATATTTTATTTATATTTATTTATATGTGATTTATATCTATATTTACATTTATATCTATATTTACATTTATATCTATATTTACATTTATATTTACACTTATTTATATTTATAATTTATATATTTTAAATTATTTTTTTTCCAGGCAAGAATTTCCCCTCTGGAATTGCCGCTCTTCCTCCTGGATCATTCCCAAAATTCCCCAAAAAACCCCCCTAAATCCCTCCCAAAAATCCCCAAAATCCCAAAATTCCCCAAATCCCCCATCCCTCCCGGCCCCACCTCAATCCTGCCGAGCTCCTTTCCCAGGGAGAATTCCTCATTCCCATTTTTTTCCTGATTTATGTTCATATATATATATATATATATATAAAAACACACACATATTTTATGTATGTATTTATCTATGTATGTTTTATATTTATATCCATATCTGTATTTACATATATATATTTATTTCCAGGCAAGAATTTCCCTTCTGGAATTGCCGCTCTTCCCTCCTGGATCATTCCTAAAAATCCCCTAAAATCCCCCCCCAAAATCCCAAAATCCCCCCAAATCCCTCCCAAAAATCCCCAAAATCCCCTAAAATCCCCCAATCCCCACCCCTCCCGGCCCCGCCCCACTCCCGCCGCTCCCTTCCCAGGGAGAATTCCTCATTCCCATTTTTTCCCCGATTTATGTTCATATCTATCTATCTATATCTATCTCTATATATCTATATATCTATATCTATATATCTATATCTCTCACACATACTTTATATATGTATTTATTTATGTATGTTTTATATTTATATCCATATATTTTTTTTCAG
>JAKJHU010001870.1:51845-110007 GCA_022316685.1 Progne subis subis | reverse complement strand
AGGATGGGAAATGTTGGATCAGGATGGGAAATGTTGGATCAGGATGGGAAATGTTGGATCAGGGATGGGAAATGTTGGATCAGGGTGGGAAATGTTGGATCAGGGTGGGAAATGTTGGATCAGGGATGGGAAATGTTGGATGGGGATGGGAAATGTTGGATGGGGATGGGAAATGTTGGATCAGGGATGGGAAATGTTGGATCAGGGTGGGAAATGTTGGATCAGGGGTGGGAAATGTTGGATCAGGGGTGGGAAATGTTGGATCAGGGGTGGGAAATGTTGGATCAGGGATGGGAAATGTTGGATCAGGGATGGGAAATGTTGGATCAGGGATGGGAAATGTTGGATCGGGGTGGGAAATGTTGGATCAGGGTGGGAAATTTTGGATCAGGATGGGAAATGTTGGATCAGGGTGGGAAATGTTGGATCAGGATGGAAATGTTGGATCAGGGTGGGGAATGTTGGATCAGGGTGGGAAATGTTGGATAGGGGTGGGAAATGTTGGATCGGGGATGGGAAATGTTGGATCGGGGTGGGAAATTTTGGATCAGGATGGGAAATGTTGGATCAGGGTGGGAAATGTTGGATCAGGATGGAAATGTTGGATCAGGGTGGGGAATGTTGGATCAGGGTGGGAAATTTTGGATAGGGGTGGGAAATGTTGGATCGGGGATGGGAAATGTTGGATCAGGGTGGGAAATGTTGGATCAAGATGGGAAATGTTGGAATCAGGGTGGGAAATGTTGGATCTGGATGGGAAAATGTTGGATCGGGATGGGAAATGTTGGATCAAGGATGGGAAAATGTTGGATCAGGATGGGAAATGTTGGATCAGGGATGGGAAATGTTGGATCGGGATGGGGAAATGTTGGATGGGGATGGGAAATGTTGGATGGGGATGGGAAATGTTGGATCAGGATGGGAAATGTTGGATCAGGATGGGAAATGTTGGATCAGGGTGGGAATGTTGGATCGGGATGGGGATGGGAAATGTTGGATCGGGATGGGAAATGTTGGATCAGGGTGGGAAATGTTGGATCAGGGTGGGAAATGTTGGATCAGGGATGGGAAATGTTGGCTGGGGATGGGAAATGTTGGATGGGGATGGAAATGTTGGATCAGGGATGGGAAATGTTGGATCGGGATGGAAATGTTGGATCCAGGGTGGGAAATGTTGGATCAGGGGTGGGAATGTTCGGTCAGGGGTGGGAAATGTTGGATCAGGGGTGGGAAATGTTGGATCAGGGATGGGAAATGTTGGATCAGGGATGGGGAAATGTTGGAATCAGGGATGGGAAATGTTGGATCGGGATGGGAAATGTTGGATCAGGTGTGGGAAATTTTGGATCAGGATGGGAAATGTTGGATCAGGGATGGGAAATGTTGGATCAGGGATGGGAAATGTTGGATCGGGATGGGAAATGTTGGATCAGGGATGGGAAATGTTGGATCAGGGATGGGAAATGTTGGATCAGAGTGGGAAATGTTGGATCAGGATGGGAAATGTTGGATCAGGGATGGGAAATGTTGGATCAGGGATGGGAAATGTTGGATCAGGATGGGAAATGTTGGATCAGGGATGGGAAATGTTGGATCAGGGATGGGAAATGTTGGATCAGGGATGGGAAATGTTGGATCGGGATGGGAAATGTTGGATCAGGGTGGGAAATGTCGATCGGGATGGAAAATGTTGATCAGGATGGGAAATATGTTGGATCAGGGATGGGAAATGTTGGATCGGGATGGGAAATGTTGGATCGGGGGGGGAAATGTTGGATCAGGGATGGGAAATGTTGGACAGGGTGGGAAATGTTGGGATCAGGGTGGGCAAATGTTGGATCTGGATGGGAAATGTTGGATGGGGATGGGAAATGTTGGATGGGGATGGGAAATGTTGGATCAGGGTGGGAAATGTTGGATCAGGGATGGGAAATGTTGGATCGGGATGGGAAATGTTGGATCAGGGTGGGAAATGTTGGATCAGGGATGGGAAATGTTGGATCAGGGATGGGAAATTTGGATCAGGGATGGGAAATGTTGGAATCAGGGATGGGAAATGTTGGATCAGGGTGGGAAATGTTGGATCGGGATGGGAAATGTTGGATCGGGATGGGAAATGTTGGATCAGGGATGGGAAATGTTGGATGGGATGGGAAATGTTGGATGGGGATGGGAAATGTTGGATGAGGATGGGAAATGTTGGATCGGGATGGGAAATGTTGGATGAGGATGGGAAATGTTGGATCGGGATGGGAAATGTTGGATCAGGGATGGGAAATGTTGGATCAGGGATGGGAAATGTTGGATCAGGGTGGGAAATGTTGGATCAGGGATGGGAAATGTTGGATCAGGGATGGGAAATGTTGGATCAGGGGTGGGAAATGTTGGATCTGGATGGGAAATGTTGGATCAGGGATGGGAAATGTTGGATCAGGGATGGGAAATGTTGGATCAGGTTGGGAAATGTTGGATGGGGATGGAAATGTTGGATCAGGGTGGGAAATGTTGGATCGGGATGGGAAATGTTGGATCGGGATGGGAAATGTTGGATCAGGAGTGGGAAATGTTGGATCTGGATGGGAAATGTTGGATCAGGGATGGGAAATGTGGATCGGGATGGGAAATGTTGGATCAAGGATGGAAATGTTTGGATGGGATGGGAAATGTTGGATCGGGATGGAAATGTTGGATCAGGGTGGGAAATGTTGGATCAGGAGTGGGAAATGTTGGATCTGGATGGGAAATGTTGGATCAGGGATGGGAAATGTTGGATCGGGATGGGAAATGTTGGATCAAGGATGGGAAATGTTGGATGGGGATGGGAAATGTTGTATGGGGATGGGAATGTTGGATCAGGGTGGGAAATGTTGGATCGGGATGGGAAATGTTGGATCGGGATGGGAAATGTTGGATCAAGGATGGGAAATGTTGGATCAAGGATGGGAAATGTTGGATCAGGATGGGAAATGTTGGATCAGGGATGGGAAATGTTGGATAGGGGTGGGAAATGTTGGATCAGGGATGGGAAATGTTGGATCGGGATGGGAAATGTTGGATCGGGATGGGAAATGTTGGATCAGGGATGGGAAATGTTGGATCAGGATGGGAAATGTTGGATCGGGATGGGAAATGTTGGATGGGGATGGGAAATGTTGGATCAGGGGTGGGAAATGTTGGATCAGGGATGGGAAATGTTGGATCGGGATGGGAAATGTTCGATCGGGATGGGAAATGTTGGATGGGGATGGGAAATGTTGGATCGGGATGGGAAATGTTGGATCGGGGATGGGAAATGTTGGATCAGGAATGGGAAATGTTGGATCGGGATGGGAAATGTTGGATGGGGATGGGAAATGTTGGATCAGGATGGGAAATGTTGGATCAGGGATGGGAAATGTTGGATCAGGGATGGGAAATGTTGGATCAGGGATGGGAAATGTTGGATCAGGGTGGGAAATGTTGGATCAGGGTGGGAAATGTTGGATCAGGGTGGGAAATGTTGGATCAGGGATGGGAAATGTTGGATGGGGATGGGAAATGTTGGATGGGGATGGGAAATGTTGGATCAGGGGTGGGAAATGTTGGATCAGGGGTGGGAAATGTTGGATCAGGGATGGGAAATGTTAGATCAGGGATGGGAAATGTTGGATCAGGGATGGGAAATGTTGGATCAGGGATGGGAAATGTTGGATCAGGATGGGAAATGTTGGATCAGGGTGGGAAATGTTGGATCTGGATGGGAAATGTTGGATCGGGATGGGAAATGTTGGATGAGGATGGGAAATGTTGGATGGGGATGGGAAATGTTGGATGGGGATGGAAATGTTGGATCAGGGATGGGAAATGTTGGATCAGGGTGGGAAATGTTGGATCAGGGTGGGAAGTGTTGGATCAGGGGTGGGAAATGTTGGATCAGGGGTGGGAAATGTTGGATCAGGGATGGGAAATGTTGGATCAGGGATGGGAAATGTTGGATCGGGATGGGAAATGTTGGATCAGGGTGGGAAATTTTGGATCAGGGTGGGAAATTTTGGATCAGGATGGGAAATGTTGGATCAGGGTGGGAAATGTTGGATCAGGATGGAAATGTTGGATCAGGACGGGAAATGTTGGATCCGGATGGGAAATGTTGGATCAGGGATGGGAAATGTTGGATCAGGGTGGGAAATGTTGGATCTGGATGGGAAATGTTGGATCAGGATGGGAAATGTTGGATCAGGGATGGGAAATGTTGGATCGGGATGGGAAATGTTGGATCGGGATGGGAAATGTTGGATCGGGAGGGAAATGTTGGATCAGGATGGGAAATGTTGGATCAGGATGGGAAATGTTGGATCAGGATGGGAAATGTTGGATCAGGATGGGAAATGTTGGATCAGGGATGGGAAATGTTGGATCAGGGTGGGAAATGTTGGATCAGGGTGGGAAATGTTGGATCAGGGGTGGGAAATGTTGGATCAGGGGTGGGAAATGTTGGATCAGGGATGGGAAATGTTGGATCAGGGATGGGAAATGTTGGATCAGGGATGGGAAATGTTGGATCAGGGTGGGAAATGTTGGATCTGGATGGGAAATGTTGGATCAGGATGGGAAATGTTGGATCAGGGATGGGAAATGTTGGATCGGGATGGGAAATGTTGGATCGGGATGGGAAATGTTGGATCGGGAGGGGAAATGTTGGATCAGGATGGGAAATGTTGGATCAGGATGGGAAAATGTTGGATCAGGATGGGAAATGTTGGATCAGGGATGGGAAATGTTGGATCAGGGTGGGAAATGTTGGATCAGGGTGGGAAATGTTGGATCAGGGTGGGAAATGTTGGATCAGGGATGGGAAATGTTGGATGGGGATGGGAAATGTTGGATGGGGATGGGAAATGTTGGATCAGGGATGGGAAATGTTGGATCAGGGTGGGAAATGTTGGATCAGGGGTGGGAAATGTTGGATCAGGGGTGGGAAATGTTGGATCAGGGGTGGGAAATGTTGGATCAGGGATGGGAAATGTTGGATCAGGGATGGGAAAATGTTGGATCAGGGATGGGAAATGTTGGATCGGGGGTGGGAAATGTTGGATCAGGTGGGAAATTTTGGATCAGGATGGGAAATGTTGGATCAGGGTGGGAAATGTTGGATCAGGATGGAAATGTTGGATCAGGGTGGGGAATGTTGGATCAGGGTGGGAAATGTTGGATAGGGGTGGGAAATGTTGGATCGGGGATGGGAAATGTTGGATCAGGGTGGGAAATGTTGGATCAAGGATGGGAAATGTTGGATCAGGGATGGGAAATGTTGGATCAGGGTGGGGAATGTTGGATCAGGGTGGGAAATGTTGGATCGGGGATGGGAAATGTTGGATCAGGGGTGGGAAATGTTGGATCAGGGTGGGAAATGTTGGATCAGGGGTGGGAAATGTTGGATCTGGATGGGAAATGTTGGATCGGGATGGGAAATGTTGGATCAAGGATGGGAAATGTTGGATCAGGATGGGAAATGTTGGATCAGGGATGGGAAATGTTGGATCGGGATGGGAAATGTTGGATGGGGATGGGAAATGTTGGATGGGGATGGGAAATGTTGGATCAGGATGGGAAATGTTGGATCAGGATGGGAAATGTTGGATCAGGGTGGGAAATGTTGGATCGGGATGGGGATGGGAAATGTTGGATCGGGATGGGAAATGTTGGATCAGGGTGGGAAATGTTGGATCAGGGTGGGAAATGTTGGATCAGGGATGGGAAATGTTGGATGGGGATGGGAAATGTTGGATGGGGATGGGAAATGTTGGATCAGGGATGGGAAATGTTGGATCGGGATGGGAAATGTTGGATCAGGGTGGGAAATGTTGGATCAGGGGTGGGAAATGTTGGATCAGGGGTGGGAAATGTTGGATCAGGGGTGGGAAATGTTGGATCAGGGATGGGAAATGTTGGATCAGGGATGGGAAATGTTGGATCAGGGATGGGAAATGTTGGATCGGGATGGGAAATGTTGGATCGGGATGGGAAATGTTGGATGGGGATGGGAAATGTTGGATCAGGATGGGAAATGTTGGATCAGGATGGGAAATGTTGGATCCGGATGGGAAATGTTGGATCAGGGATGGGAAATGTTGGATCAGGGATGGGAAATGTTGGATGGGGATGGGAAATGTTGGATGGGGATGGGAAATGTTGGATCAGGGATGGGAAATGTTGGATCAGGGATGTGAAATGTTGGATCAGGGTGGGAAATGTTGGATCAGGGGTGGGAAATGTTGGATCAGGGGTGGGAAATGTTGGATCAGGGGTGGGAAATGTTGGATCAGGGATGGGAAATGTTGGATCAGGGATGGGAAATGTTGGATCAGGGATGGGAAATGTTGGATCGGGATGGGAAATGTTGGATCAGGGTGGGAAATTTTGGATCAGGATGGGAAATGTTGGATCAGGGTGGGAAATGTTGGATCAGGATGGAAATGTTGGATCAGGACGGGAAATGTTGGATCAGGGATGGGAAATGTTGGATCGGGATGGGAAATTTTGGATCAGGGTGGGAAATTTTGGATCAGGATGGAAATGTTGGATCAGGGTGGGGAATGTTGGATCAGGGTGGGAAATGTTGGATCGGGGTGGGAAATGTTGGATCGGGGATGGGAAATGTTGGATCGGGGTGGGAAATGTTGGATCAAGGATGGGAAATGTTGGATCAGGGTGGGAAATGTTGGATCTGGATGGGAAATGTTGGATCGGGATGGGAAATGTTGGATCAAGGATGGGAAATGTTGGATCAGGATGGGAAATGTTGGATCAGGGATGGGAAATGTTGGATCGGGATGGGAAATGTTGGATGGGATGGGAAATGTTGGATGGGGATGGGAAATGTTGGATCAGGATGGGAAATGTTGGATCAGGATGGGAAATGTTGGATCAGGGTGGGAAATGTTGGATCAGGATGGAAATGTTGGATCAGGACGGGAAATGTTGGATCGGGGATGGGAAATGTTGGATCGGGATGGGAAATTTTGGATCAGGGTGGGAAATTTTGGATCAGGACGGGAAATGTTGGATCAGGACGGGAAATGTTGGATCAGGGATGGGAAATGTTGGATCAGGGTGGGAAATGTTGGATCAGGGTGGGAAATGTTGGATCAGGGATGGATGAGGATGGAAAACGTTGGATGAGGGTGGGAAATGTTGGATGGGGATGGGAAATGTTGGATCAGGATGAAAATGTTGGGTCAGGACGGGAATTTTGGATCAGGATGTGAAGGTCACTCCAAGGCCACCAGAAATCCCCTCCAGGAGCTGCTGGATCTCAAAGAACATTTGGAAAACCCCCTTGGAAAACCTGGCATGCGACAATTCCCGACCAGATCCCTCTGGGTCCAAAACCCAGGACAAATCCTCGATCCCAGCCCCAGAGTTGCAAATTTCCCTGGGAGTGAAATCTTGCAGCCCGACCGGTTCCGTCACCTCCCGGAGAAACTCCTGGAGGTGGAACCGCCCCTGGAATTCCCATGGAATTCCGGCTTTTCCTGCCCCGTTCCATCCTCTTTTCCCTCCTAAATCCTCCTTGCTCATCCCAATGTGAGGCCAGAGAATTCAAAAAAAAATGGAATTTCTTGCAATTTCCTGGAATTCCGATCCCACACTCGGAGCAGAATTCTGGGAAATTCCAGGAAATTCCAAAGCTCTCCCCGACTTTTTCCCCAAAAACCTCAGATTGTCCTGGAGCAGAGCAGTTGGAAATCCAGTTGGAATTCGTTGGGATTTTGGAGCTGGCGATTCTGGAATTTGGGAATTTTTATTTTATTTTATTTATTTTATTTTATTTTATTTTATTTTATTTTATTTTATTTTATTTTATTTTATTTTATTTTATTTTATTTTATTTTATTTTATTTTATTTTATTTTAATTTTCCCAGCTCCCATTTTCCTGCTTTCTTGGAAACCCTTGGAATGTTTGGAGTGGAAAAATTCTGCTGGAATTAAAACAACAACAAAAATCCTTAAGGCAGGGAAAGAGTTAAAGGGGGCTGGGATCTCCTCAGGGATGGATTTGGGAATTTTGGGGACGGATTTAGGATTTTTTAGGATTTTTTTAGGATTTTTTAAGAGTTAAATTTGGCTGAGCTGCACCAAGAATGCTGGGAACTCCTCAGGGATGGATTTGGGAATTTTGGGGTTGGATTTAGGGTTTTACAGGATTTTTAAGGGTTTTCTTAAGAGTCCAATTTGGCTGAGCTGCACAGAGAACTCCGGGATCTCCCGTGGGATGGATTTGGGCATTTTGCGGTGGGATTTGGGATTTTTAAAGATTTTTTAGGAGTTAAATTTGGCTCAGCTGCACCGCGAACTCCAGGATCTCCCGTAGGATGGATTTGGGATTTTTGGGGTGGGATTTGGGATTTTTCAGGATTTTTTAAGAGTTCAATTTGGCTCAGCTGCACCGAGAATTCCAGGATCTCCTGGGGGATGGATTTGGGAATTTAGGGGTTGGATTTGTGAATTTTGGGGTCGAATTTAGGAAATTTTTTAAAAGAGTTAAAGGTGCCCGAGCTGCACAGAGAACTCTGGGAGCTCCTCAGGGATGGATTTGGGATTTTTGGGGTTGAATTTGGGAATTTTCAGGATTTTTTAAGAGTTCAATTTGGCTGAGCTGCACCGAGAACTCCGGGATCTCCTTGGGATGGATTTGGGCATTTTGGGATTGTTTTTAGGATTTTTTAGGAGGAGGGGAAAGAGTTAAAGGTGCCTGAGGTACCTGGGATCTCCTCAGGGACGGATTTGGGATTTTTGGTGTTGGATTTGGGATTTTTTAGGATTTTTTTTAGGACATTTCAAGAGCTAAATTTGGCTGAGCTGCACAGAGAACTCTGGGAGCTCCTGCCGGTTGAAACTGGGAATTTTGGGCTCGGATTTGGGATTTTTTTAGGAGGAGGGAAAAGAATTCCTGACTGCTGAGTTCTGTGGGATCTCCTCAGGGACGGATTTGGGATTTTTGGGGTTGGATTTAGGATTTTTAAAGTTTTTTTTTAAAGGATTTTTAAAGAGTTCAATTTGGCTGAGCTGCACCGAGAACTCTGGGAGCTCCTGACTGACGGATTTGGGAATTTAGGGGTTGGATTTGTGACTTTTGGGGTCGAATTTAGGATTTTTTTTAAAGAGTTAAAGGTGCTCGAGCTGCACAGAGAACTCTGGGAAATCCTCAGGGATGGATTTGGGATTTGTGGGGTGGGATTTGGGATTTTTCAGGATTTTTTAAGAGTTCAATTTGGCTGAGCTGCACTGAGAACTCCGGGATCTCCTCAGGGATGGATTTGGGAATTTTTGGGGTTGGATTTAGGATTCTTTAGGATTTGTTTTAGGACATTTCAAGAGCTAAATTTGGCTGAGCTGCACAGAGAACTCTGGGAGCTCCTGACTGATGGATTTGGGATTTTTGGGGTTGAATTTGGGAATTTTCAGGATTTTTTAAGAGTTCAATTTGGCTGAGCTGCACCGAGAACTCCGGGATCTCCTTGGGGATGGATTTGGGCATTTTGGGATTGTTTTTAGGATTTTTTAGGAGGAGGGGAAAGAGTTAAAGGTGCCTGAGGTACCTGGGATCTCCTCAGGGACAGATTTGGGATTTTTGGGGTTGGATTTGGGATTTTTTAGCATTTTTAAGGAGTTCAATTTGGCTGAGCTGCACAGAGAACTTCGGGATCTCCTCAAGGATGGATTTGGGAATTTTGGGGTCTGATTTGGGGATTTTAGGAGGAGGGGAAAGAGTTAAACTCGGCTCTGCCGCCCGGGAGCTCCTGACGGGTGAATTTGCGGTTTTGGGTTTTTTGGTTTTTTTGGTTTTTTTTAGGGTTTTTTTAGGGAAGCGAAACGCTCCGAGGTTCATCCTGGGAAAAAAATAAACAAAGAAAAAAACCAACACCAACCTCCATTTCCAAGGAATTCCTGGAATTTTCTTTCGGCCGAATGGGAAAGAAGAGGGGGGGGAAAAAAAATCCCAAAATTTTATTTTTTATTATTATTTTTTTGGGGTGGGGTTGAAAAAATCCACCCCCCCCCAAAAAAAAAAAAAAAAAAAAAAACCAAAACCAAAAAAACCTAAAACCTTCCTGAACTTTTCTCTTTCACTTCCTGAATTTTTTTTAACTTTCTCCCCGCCCCCCAAAAATTCCGGGATGACCTCCAAAAAAATAAAACCCGGAATTAATTAAACAAAAACTAAAACAAACAAAAAAAAACAAACAAAAAAAACCCCACCCCAAAACAAAAAGAGGAAGAGGAGGAGCAGGAACTTAAAAAAAAGAAAAGAAAAAAAAAAAAAAAAAGAAATTTGGGATTTGGCAACTCCGAATGTGGGAGGGGAAAAGATGGGAGGGAAAAATTCCAGCCGCGATTCCCGAATTTCTGCGTCTCCCGGAGCTTTTCCCTGCTCTGCCTCGCCTCAGGTAAAATCCCTCCAAAATCCCGATTTTTTTCGGGGATTTTCCCCCCTCCTCTGCTCCCTTTAAGCGCGGCTTTGTTTTTGTTGCGGAGGAAACTGACCGCTGTTGTCGCCGAGGTAAAACCGGGATCAAATCCCGGACTGGAATTCTTTTCGGGATTTTTTTCCCACGCGACTCTCGCTTTTCCCTAAAAATAAATCCCATTTTTAAAATATTTTTTTTTTTTAATAAAGACATTTTTAAAGGCACTTCGCTCCCGAAAAAATTTAATTTAATTAAAATTTAATTTCAATTCAAACCCCCGACTTTTTCCAGGCCGGGAATATTCCCGATCCCTTTCCAGGGATTTTCCAGCCTCTCCTGGAATTCCGGGATGGAGCAAAGCCGGGAAAAGCCGCGGCCTGGCCGAGAGCGGAGATCGGGATTTAAACCGAGCGTTTACAATTTAAACCCCAATTAAAGCCTGGCTCTTAAACTCGGTTTAGCTGGTTTCTGTGCGCGGGGGGTGGGGAGGCGATCTCCCCCCCCAAAAAAAACCCCACCCCGTCCGGAATTCCGGGAAAAGTCGGGATTTAAGGCTCGGTTTTAAGGGAAAAATGATGAAAGGTGGAGGAGGGGCTGGGTTTAAATTTGGGTTTAAATTTGGGTTTAAACTTGGGTTTAATCCGGGGCTGGGTTTGAACTTGGGTTGAATTTAGGGCTGTGTTTAAGCTGTGGTTTACTTTGGGGCTGGGTTTAATCTTTGGGGCAGTTTGAGGCTGGATTTAAACTTCCGTTTAATTTGGCTTTAATTTGGGGCTGGGTTTAACCCGGGGTTTAGACTGGGGTTGAATTTGGGGCTGGGGTTAAACTGTGCTTAAATCTGGGGCTGGATTTGAACTCGGATTTACTCTGGGGCTGGTTTAAGACTGTGGTTTAGTTTGGGGCTGGGTTTAAATTCGGGTTTAGGTTTAAAACTGTGGTTTAGTTTGGGGCTGGGTTTAAATTCGGGTTTAGGTTTAAAACTGTGGTTTAGTTTGGGGCTGGGTTTAAATTCGGGTTCAGTTTGGGGCTGGGGTTAAACTTCGGTTTGGATTTTGGCGTCATTTGGGACTGGGTTTAATCTTCGGTTTAATTCGGGGCTGGGTTTAAGTTTGGGATCAGTTTGGGGCTGGGTTTGAGCTTCGCTTATTTTATTTTGGGGCTGGGTTTAAACTTCAGTTTGAACTGGGAATTCCTCTAGGAAAAGCATGAAATTCCAGGAGGAAAAGTGGGAATTTCTGGGAATCTGGGCAGGATTATCCCGAAATTCCCACCTTGAGCGGATTTTGGAGCCCAAAAAAATCTGGGAATTCCCAGGAATTTGGGAAAAACGGGGAATAAAGTCGGGAATTTGGGATCGCCGATCCCAGAGTTGGGTTTTGGGAGCTGCCGGGTTTGAATCCAGCAGAGTCCTGGCCTAGCTAAGCCCGGCCTGCTCGGGAATGTCGACGTTCCGGTGGCGCTGGAAAAGCCTCGGGAAAGGATTTGGGCGGGAAAATGGAGCTGGAATTTCCAGTGGGAATTGTGGGAATTTTCTCCGGGAATTCGGGGATTTTTTTTTTTTTCCCCCCGGGAATTGTGGAAGTTTTGTCTGAGAATTGTGAGAATTTTGGGAATTTCCACTGGGAATCATGGGATATTTTTCTGGGAATTTCCTCTGGGAATTCAGGGAATTTCCACTGGTAATTGAGGAATTTCCTCCGAGAATTCAAGGGGTTTCCTCTGTGAATTGCGGGAATTTTCTCCAGGAATTGGGAGAATTTCCTTTGGAAATTTTGGGAGTTTTCTCTGGGAACTGTGGGAATTTTCTCCAGGGATTGGGAGAATTTTCTCTGGGAACTGTGGGAATTTCCTCCAGGAATTTCCTCTGGGAGACAAATCCAAGGGGGAAAAAACCAAAACAAAACAAACTTTTGCTTGGAGACAAAAATCCCATCGATTCAATTTTTCCCAGGAATTCAATTCATTCCCGATATTTTCCCAGGAATTCGATTCATTCCCACCATTTTTTCCTGGGATTTTAACTCATTCCCAATCTTTCCCAGGCCATGTCCACAGCTGGAATTTTGGAATCATTGCTCCAAGTGGAAGAAAATTTCTCCTCTTGCCTTGCCAGGATCGATTCCCTCGTCCTCCAACCTCTGCTCAGGGCAGGTAAATCCAAGGAATTTTCCTCTGGAATTCTCACCCCGACTCTGTTCCAGAAAGGATTTTTCCCGCTGGAATTTCCCCACTTTGGGAAGATTTTTCTCCCCTGGAATTCCATTTTAGAAAAGTTTTCCCAAAATTCAAGAAGAAGCCCTGGAGGGGTTTTTTGGGTTTTTTTTTTTTTTTTTTGGGGATGAATTTGTGTTTTTGTTGGGATGGGAAATTCCTGATCCCAGGTTTTTTTGGTTCATCCCAAAAATCCCGAGAACTGGGATTTTTTTCTTTCCCTGCTGGTGGGAAATTTGTGGGAGCAGCTTGGGAATTCCAGGGGAAATTTGGGAAAACCAGGGAGTTCCGAATTCAGGAAATGGAAAATCTGGAGAAATGGAAAAATTCAGGGAAAATCCAAATTCAGGGAATTCCAGATCCAGGAAATGGTAAATCCAGGGAAATGGTAAATCCAGGGAAATGGAAAACTCAGGGAATTCCAAATTCAGGGAAATTACAAGTTCATGGAAATGGGAAATCCAGGAAATGGCAAATCCAGGGAAATGGGAATTCCAGGGAAGTTCCAAATCCAGGGAATTCCAGATCCAGAGCAATCCTTGACCCTGACTGGCCCTGCTGAGGCTTTTCCAGGAATGAACTCCAAAAATTCCTGGAATTTCCCCCTTTTTGATCCATTTTCCCCATTTTTTTTTCCTTTTTTTCCCCCCCAAATTATTTCATTTAGCCAAAACAACTCCGTGAACTCCAAAAAATTCCTGGAATTTCCCGTTTTCCACATCCATTTCCCCCTCATTTTTTTCTCTCTATTTTCCCAAATTATTGAATTTATTAATTCCTGAAATTCCTGGAATTTCCCCATTTCCTAATCCATTTATTTTTTGCTTTTTTCCCCAAATTATTGAATTGATTCCAAAAATCCCCGGAATTTCCCCTTTTTTGATCCATTTTCCACTTTTTTTTTTTCCTATTTTCCCAAATGATTGGATTTATTCTGAAACTTCCTGGAATTTGAATTTCCCGTTTTCCAGATCCATTTTTCCACTTTTTTTTTTTTTTTTCCCCTGTTTTCCCAAATTATTGAATTTATTTCCTCCAGGAAAAAACCATCTCCAGAGACTCCAAAAATTCCTTGGAATTTCCCATTTTCCCTGACCCGTTTCCCCCTTTTTTTCTCCCCCTCCTCACTTTCCCAAATTACCGAATTTATAAATTCCGAAAATCCCTGGAATTTCCTCATTTCCAGACCCATTTTCCTCCTTTTTTCCCCCCTGCCAATCTTCCCAAATTATTGAATTTATTCCCAAAATCCCTGGAATTCCCCTCTTGAGGATTTTTTTTCCCGATTTTTCCCCCCGGCAGAGCCGCAGGATCCGAAGGGAAAGGAGAACTTCCGGCTCCTGGCTCTCCTCAACGATCGCTTCCAATCCCTCTGGAATTTCACGGAGGAGAATTCCCGGATCCTGCGGGGGAAAAGCGGCTCCGGATGCATCCGGGATTTTCACATCCTCTGGAAAGGAGAACTTTTCCTCAGCCTCTACATCCAGTGAGTCCGGGGGGAAAAAGCAGGAAAAAGCAGAGAGAATTCCTGGGAATATCGGGGAAAAAATTGGAAAAAAGCTGAGTGAATTTCTGGGAATATCGGGGGGAAAAAAGGGACAAAGCTGGGAGAATTCCTGGGAATATGGGGGGAAAAATTGGGAAAAAGCTGAGAGAATTCCTGGGAGTACTGTGAAAAAATGGGAAAAAGCTGGGATAATTCCCAGGAATTTTGGAGAAAAAAAAACAAAAAAAAACAGGAAAAAGCTGAGAGAATTCCCGGGAATATTGGGGGAAAAATGGGAAAAAGCGGAGAGAATTCCTGGGAATATTGGGAGAAAAAATCGGGATTGGGTTGATCCCAGATAGGAGATTTCCTGGGAATTTTGGGGAAAAAAACCAGCAAAAAGGTGAAAGAATTCCTGGGAATTTTTGGGGGAAAAAACGGAGAGAATTTCTGGGAATATCGGGGAAAAAATGGGAAAAAGCTGAGTGAATTCCTGGGAATACTGGGGGGAAAAAGGGAAAAAGCTGGGATAATTCCCAGGAATTTTGGGGGAAAAGAAAATAGGAAAAAGCTGAGAGAATTCCCCGGAATATCAGGGAAAAAAATGGGAAAAAGCTGGGAGAATCCCTGGGAATGTTGGAGAAAAAAAATCAGGATTGGGTTGATCCAAGCTAGGAGAATTCCTGGGAATTTTGGGGGAAAAAAAATCAGGAAAAAGGTGAAAGAATTTCTGGGAATTTTGTGGGGAAAAAAAATTGGGATTGGGTTGATTCCAGTTGGGAGAATTCCTGGGAATTTTGGGGAAAAAAAAAGGGGAAAAAGGTGAGAGAATTCTCGGGACTATTGGGGGATAAAACACCAGGATCGGGTTGATTTGGCATTTGTTGGGAAAATTTGGGATTTGCGTGGGAAATTTGGGATTTGCTTGGAAAATTTGGGATCTGAGTGGGAAAACGTGGAATTTCCCGGGAATTCTCAGCGCAGCAAAATCCAGATCTTGGAAGAAAACTTCGGCAAATATTAAAAAAAAAAAAAAAAAAAAAATTAAAAAAATAAAATTTCCCGGTTTCGCTTGAAAAACTGAGCCCAGCTCAGAGACGTTCCCAGAATTCCCAAATTTTCCAGATTCTGGAATTCCTCCCGTGTATGCTTGGAATTTTTTGGGTTTTCTTTTCTCCAGGTATTTCGTCACCTTCGCCAACTTCGTGGTGGTGCAGGGCTTCGAGCTGGCGGCCAAGAGGTGAAAAATCCTTGGGAATTCTTGGGAATTCTTGGGATTTGGGATGGCTCCGAGCAGTGGGGAATCCCAGAATTCCAGAAGAGTTGGGAAAAATCCGTAAAAATTCCTCTCGTTCTGTGCTGGGCCAGCTCCCGGTGTTGATCCTTGGACAATTCCAGGGTTGGATTTTTCTCTTTCCAACCGATCCTGGCAATTTCTGGGGTTAAAAACTCGGAATTTGTGGATTTAGGGGAGGAGTGGGAATCTCAGTGGGAATTCCCATTTATCCCAGATTTTTATGGAAATGGGGAATGAAAATGAGAATTTTTAAAGAGCTGGAAGTTTGGAATTTGGGGATTTAGGGAAAAGATGGAATTGGACGGAAAACCTTGTGGGAATCTGGTTGGGAATTCCCACGAATCCCAGATTTTTATGGAAGCGGGGAATGAAAACGGGAATTTTTAAGGAGTTAAAAACTCGGAATTTGGGGATTTAGGGGAGGGCTGGGGAATCTCAGTGGGAATTCCCACAAATCCCCAATTTTTATGGAAGCGGGGAATGAAAACGGGAATTTTTAAGGAGTTAAAAACTTGGAATTTGGGGATTTAGGGGAGGGCTGGGGAATCTCAGTGAGAATTCCCACAAATCCCCGATTTTTATGGAAAAGATGAATTTCACAGTGTCCCGTTCCCGGATCCCTCGTGGCTTCCTCCATCCTTGTCAACGCCAAAAAAAAATTGAAAAAAAAAAATGGAGGGATGAGAATTCCGGGATAACTCCCGGAATTTTCCCCTCGTTCCCAATTTTCCAGCGAGGCCTGGAAGCTGCCCAAGGCGGCGCTGAAGGAATTCCTGCGGGATTTGCCCTCGGAGAAGTCGCTGGGGCTGGCTCTGCTCTCTGTGCTCCAGGAACCTTTCCGGGATCACGTCCGGAGCCACCTGCGGCTCCTGGCGCGGCTCCGGGAGCTGCTGGAAGAGGTTGGGAATTCCTCTGGAATGCTGTGCGGTTCTCGGGGATGGGGTTTGGGGGAAGAAACAGGCTGGAAAATCCAACTCGGGGAGTCTCTCGTGGTGAAAATTCCCGGAAATTCAAGGTGGGCATGGATAAATATTCCTGAAAATTGCAGGTGGGCATTGATGAATATTCCTGAAAATCCGAGGTGGACATTGCTAAATATTCCCAAAAATCCAACATGGATGTTGATAAATATTCCTGAAAATCCAACCTGGATCTCCATTGCTAAATAATCACAAAAAATCCAACTTTGAACTTCCTTGCTGAATATTCCCAAAAATCCAGCCTGAAACTCCTTTAGTTCAGGATGGACAGGTTGTTAAATATTCCCAAAAGTCCAACTTGGACATTGCTAAATATTCCCAAAAATCCCACCTGGAACTCCTTTGGTCAAGGATGGACACGTTGCTGAATATTCCCAAAAATGCAACCTGGACATAGATAAATATTCCCAAAAATACAACTTGGATCTCCCTCATTCCAAGAGCGACACGATGCCAAAAATTCCCTAAAATCCAGCCTGGATCTTTGTTGCTCAATATTCCCAAAAATCCAGCCTGGACCTTTTTTGATCCACAGTGGACACATTGCTGAATATTCCTGAAAACCCAACGTGGACAATTCCAGTCCTAAATATTCCCAAAAATCCAGCCTGGACATTGATGAATATTCCCAAAAATCCCACCTCAAACTCCATTGCTCAATATTCCCAAAAATCCAACCTGAAACTCTTTTGGTCAAGGATGGACACGTTGCTGAATATTCCCAAAAATCCAACCTGGACCTCACTTGATTCAAATGGAAGTGTTCCTAGAACTTTTCCGTGTTTTCCCAGGGCTCAGAGCGGGATGTGGTGGCCACGGTGGAGCAGGAATTCGGGAAGTTGGAATCTTTCATCAGCCAGGTCCTGGATGAAGCCGCCTACACCAAGGAGCTCTGGAAAACCCTGGGCTCCAAATTCACCGTGAGTGCAGCGGGAACGGGAAACGGATCGGGAATGGGACAGGGATCAGGAATGGGAAACGGATGGGGAATGGGAAACGGATGGGGAATGGGAAACGGATGGGGAATGGGAAACGGACGGGGAATGGGACATGGATGGGGAATGGGACATGGATCAGGAATGGGACAGGGATCAGGAATGGGACACAGATCGGGAATGGGACACGGGGAAAGGGACAGGGATGGGGAATGGGACAGGGATGGGGAATGGGACATGGATGGGAATGGGACATGGACAGGGAATGGGACATGGATCAGGAATGGGACAGGGATCAGGAATGGGACATGGATGGGGAATGGGACATGGATCAGGAATGGGACATGGATGGAGGATGGGACACAGATGGGGAATGGGACAGGGATCGGGAATGGGACACGGATGGGGAATGGGACACGGATGGGGAATGGGACAGGGATCGGGAATGGGACAGGGATGGGGAATGGGACACGGATGGGAATGGGACACAGGTGGGGAATGGGACAGGGATGGGAAATGGGACATGGATCAGGAATGGGACAGGGATGGGGAATGGGACAGGGATCAGGAATGGGACACGGATGGGGAATGGGACATGGATGGGGAATGGGACATGGATGGGGAATGGGACATGGATGGGAATGGGACATGGATGGGGAATGGGACATGGATGGGGAATGGGACACGGATGGGGAATGGGACATGGATGGGGAATGGGACATGGATGGGGAATGGGACAGGGATCAGGAATGGGACACGGATGGGGAATGGGACACGGATGGGGAATGGGACATGGATGGGAATGGGACACGGATGGGGAATGGGACACGGATGGGGAATGGGACATGGATCAGAAATGGGACAGGGATGGGGAATGGGACGTAGATCAGGAATGGGACACAGATGGGGAGTGGGACATGGATGGGGAGTGGGACATGGATCGGGAATGGGACACGGGTTGGGAATGGGACACAGATCGGGAATGGGGCATGGGGAATGGGATATGGATCGGGAATGGGAAACGGATGGGGAATGGGACACGGATGGGGAATGGGACACGGATCAGGAATGGGACAGGGATGGGGAATGGGACACGGATCGTGAATGGGACACGGATCAGGAATGGGACATGGATCAGGAATGGGACACGGATGGGGAATGGGACACGGATCAGAAATGGGACAGGGATGGGGAATGGGACACGGATGGGGAATGGGACATGGATGGGGAATGGGACACGGATGGGGAATGGGACATGGATCAGAAATGGGACAGGGATGGGGAATGGGACGTGGATCAGGAATCTGATACGGATTGGGAATTGAACATGGATTGGGAATTGTTCGTGGATCGGGAATTGTTCGTGGATCGGGAATTTGAAGTGGGTTGGGAATTGGGTATGGATGAGGAATTTGATAAGGATGAGGACTTTAACATGTGGGATTGGGAATTTGAATTGGCTCAGGAATTGAACATGGATGGGAATTTGCAGTGGGTTGGGAATTTGATGCGGATCAGGAATTTGATATGGATGAGGAATTTGCTAAGAATTAGGAATTTGCTATGGATCAGGAATTTGAGGCTGGAATTCAGAGCCGGGTGGAAGAGCTGCAGAAACTCCCTGGGAGTTTAAAGCTGAATTTTTGTCCCATGTTTGTCACTGTCACTGGAACCCCGGGGAGGGAATTGGATATGGATCAGGAATTAGATACGGATCGGGAATTTGATATGGATCGTGAATTTGATACGGATTGGGAATTTGAGGCTGGAATTCAGCAGGGCCGGGTGGAAGAGCTGGAGAAGCTCCCTGGGAGTTTAAAGCTGAATTTCTTCCCCACGTTGGTCACTGTCACTGGAACCCCAGCGAGGGAATTGGATATGGATCAGGAATTTGAGGCTGGAATTTAGTAGGGCCGGGTGGAAGAGCTGGAGAATCTCCCTGAGGGTTTAAAGCTGAATTTTTGTCCCATGTTGGTCACTGTCGCTGGAACTCCAGGGAGGGAATTGGATATGGATCGGAAATTAGATACGGATCAGGAATTAGATACGGATCAGGAATTAGATACGGATCGGGAATTTGAGGCTGGAATTCAGCAGGGCCTAGTGGAAGAGCTGGAGAATCTCCCTGAGGGTTTAAAGCTGAATTTCTTCCCCTCGTTTGTCACTGTCACCGGAACCCCGAGCCAGCTGATCCCTGCAGGAATTCCTGCCCGGAATTCCTCTCCCAATCCCGGTTTTTCCCGCTGCTCCAGGACGTGCTGTGTGTCCCCGAGAGGAGGCTCTTGGAGGACAGCAGGAACCTTCCCATCGCCGCCGGCACCGCGCGCTCCGAGCGCCTCCTGCTCTTCGATGACGTCCTGGTGCTCATCCAGGTGAGCCCGGGATCCTCCGGGAAGGGAACGCGGGGGGAAAAAAAGGCACAAAAAACTCCAAAGGAATGGCAGGAACGGCAGGAATTTCCATAGGAATCACAGGAAAATTCCTGGGTTTTTTGATGTTTAAAACACAGCAGAGTTTGGCTGTCGGGAAGAGTCGGGGAAAAATTCTCTTGGATCCATCCACGTGTGGTTGGTTCTGGAAAAAAAAAAGGAAAATCTGGGAAGGAGTGGAGGAGATGCCCAGAACATTTTCCTGGGAGGGAATTCCAGCTTGGATGGCTTTGGCCGAGCTGGGATCCAGCAGGAATCTCTTCCCGGATGAACTGGGAGGGGAACATAGATAAATGGCACTAAAATTCCAAAGGAACGTCGGGAATGACAGGAATTTCCATAGGAATGGCAGGAAAATCCCTGGGTTTTTTGATGTTTAAAACACAGCAGTTTGGCTGTTGGGAAAAGTCGGGGAAAAATTCTCTTGGATCCATCTATGTGTGGTTGGCTCTGGAAAAAAAAAAAAAAGGAAAATCTGGGAAGGAGTGGAGGAGATGCCCAGAACATTTTCCCGGGAAATGTGGATTATCCAAACCCTTTTGCACTGGGAATTGTGGCCTTTAGTTCCTCCAAGGGATCTGATGGATCCGTGATGTTCGGTGATGATTCCAGGAGCTCCCACACATTGGGATAAAGAGGATTTTCCCATGTTTGTGGCACGACTGCAGGTGCTGGGGGTGGTTTGGGGAATTTTGGGAATTTTGGGGTGTGGGGATGTGTTCCTGTGAGGGAATTCCAGCTTGGATGGCTTTGGCTGAGCTGGGATCTAGCAGGAATCTCTTCCCGGATGAACTGGGAAGGGAACATGGAAAAATGGCAAAAAAATTCCAAGGGAATGGCAGGAAAATTCCCGTTTTTTTGATGTTGAAAACACAGCAGAGTTTGGCTGTTGGAAAATGTTGGGAAAACTTTGTCGCGGATCCGTCCACGTGTGGTTGGCTCTGGAAAAGAAAGGAAAATCTGGGAAGGAGTAAAGAATTCCATCTGGATTGGGATTGACCTGATTGGGAATCCTGACGTCCCTTCCTTGCCTGTTCTCCCAAATCTGGGAAAACTCTTGGAAGTTCCACTGGAATTCCTTGGAAAATTCCATCCTGCCAGGCTGCTGCTCCGTGTGGGCACCTGGATGTGAGGCAGGGAAGGGAGACGGGAAATGGAATTTTTCCTTTTGTTCCAACCATTGGAATTTGGTTTTTTGGGCGGGGGCTACTGATCCCAAAAGATCCTGAAATTTGGGATTTCTGGGATATTTTTGGCAGTGCCAAATCCTCAATAAATCCCGGAATGGATTTGATGGAAAGGGAGCTTGAAGATGATCCATTCCCACCCCATTCCATGGTTCCCACCATCCTGGGTTGCTCCAACCTTTCCTTGGCTACTTCCAGGGGTGGGGCAGCCACAAATCTCTGGGAATATCGGCTGGAATGATCCGGGAATGTAATTCTGGAAGAGCTTTAGGAGTGTTCAAACAAGAACTTCCCTCCTCTTCCCGTGGTTTTTCCGTCTCCGAGGTCTCTCATCCCAGTGTGGGATGAATGGATGGATGGAGCAAAAAGTTGGGAATCTGTGCTGCCGCTCCAGCTCTGCAGTTCCATGGATGTTTCCATCAATAACAGGACTGTCTTTTCCCATTTTTTTTTCCCCCCCAGGGAAACAGCTTCCAGAGTTTTGATCTGAAGTTGGTGTGGGTGGATGAAAACTGCGGAGAGAAATCGGCTCCGGGATCGTGAGTGAGGAATTCCCACTGGGAGTTAAAAAAGGAATAAAAAACCCGTTCAGGTCGATGGGAAGATGATCCCAAGCTTTGTCCCATCTCCTTTATAATACGGGGAAAATGGGATCTCAGCGGCTCGGGATTTTTTTTGCCCGATTGAAATCCCAGAATTTTTGAGGTTGGAAAAACCCTCCGGGATCATCAAATCCCGCCTTGTTCCCAGCCCGGAATTCCTGCGACACCGCCAGGGATGGAGATTCCAAACCTCCCTGGGCATTTCCGATGCCTGGCCACGCTTTCCATGAAAAAATTCCTGCTGATGTCCGACCTGACCCAACCTGCCCGGGCACAACTCAAGGCCATTCCCTCTCATCCCCTTCCTTGCTGATGAATCCCAAAATTACTGAATCCAGCCCCGGAGAACTTGAGATGTCTCTAGAAAAAAACACCAGGATCTTCAGGAGGGGAACGGGAAGAGCTGATGGATCTGGAATTGCGTTTCCCATCTTTTTTTTCTTCCCTCTCCCAGGCACAGCCTGCGGATCACAACCCCGGAGGAGACTGTTCGTCCTCTCGGCCAAGGACCCCCAGATCAAGGTCAGACTTCGGGATTTTTCCCTTCTCTTCGTTATTTAAAGCTCTGGAAAAATTCTGCTGAGGGTGGGTTGGGATTTTTTTGGCTCCTTTTCCAAAAAAAAAAATCCTGGATTTTCTGCTCCTTTCCCAAGAAAATCCTGGCCGGAGGTGGCTCAGGGTTGACGGCGGGCTGAGGAATGTTGGTGGGAACCCGTCCGGTTTCTCGCTCCCTTTTCCGGAAGTTTCTCAAACCGACTGGAATTTTTTATTTCCTTTTTTTTTTTGAAATGTCCAAGTGGAATTTTTCCCTGTTTTTTTTTTTGACATCCAAGTGGAAATTCCTCCCTCCCAGCTTTTGTGCCTTGCTGCAGCACCCAATATTTAGCAATGGAGATCCAGGCTGGATTTTAGGGAATTGTTTGGCATCGCGTCCCTCTTGGAATGAGGGAGATCCAAGTTGGATTTTTTTGGGAATATTTATCAATGTCCAGGTTGGATTTTTGGGAATATTTAGGAAATGGGAGTCCAGCTTGGATTTTTGGGAATATTCAGCAATTTGTCCATCCTGGATTAAAAAAGATCCAGGTTGGATTTTGGGGAATATTTATCAATGTCCAGTGGGATTTTTGGGAATATTTAGCAAAGGAGATCCCGGTTGGATTTTCAGTAATATTTATCAAAGACCAGGTTGGATTTTTGGGAATATTCAGCAACGTGTCCATCCTCGACCAAAGGAGTTCCAGGCTGGATTTAGGGAATATTTAACAACATGTCCGGGTTGGATTTTTGGGAATATTTAGCAAGGGAGTTCCAGGCTGGATTTTTGGCATTATTTAGCAATGGAGATCCAGGTTGGATTTTTGGGATTATTTATCAATGTTCAGGTTGGAGTTTTGGGAATATTTAGCAACGTCCAAGCTGGATTTTAGGGAATATTTAAGCATCCTCCTGGAATGAGGATTGGATTTTAGCTTGGACAGCTTGGATTTTAGGGAATATTTTGCTATGAAGGTCCAAGGTTGGATTTTTGGGAATATTTATCAATGTCCAGGCTGGATTTTAGGGAATATTTAAGCATCATGTCCCTCCTGGAATGGGGGAGATCCAGCTTGGATTTTAGGGAATATTTATGCGTCATGTCCCTCCTGGAACGGGGGAGATCCAGCTTGGATTTTAGGGAATATTTATGCGTCATGTCCCTCCTGGAACGGGGGAGATCCAGCTTGGATTTTAGGGAATATTTATGCGTCATGTCCCTCCTGGAATGGGGGAGATCCAGCTTGGATTTTAGGGAATATTTATGCGTCATATCCCTCGTCAATGAGGGAGATCCAGCTTGGATTTCTGGGAATATTTATGCGTCATGTCCCTCCTGGAACGAGGGAGATCCACCTTGGATTTCCGGGAATATTTTGACACTGCACATCCAAGTTGGATTTTTCAGAACATCTAACTTCCGGGACAAGCTGCAGACGGGCTTTGACGGGAACCCACCACTTCCTCACCGCTTTCCCCAAGGTCTCCGGTTGATTTTCCCGGGATGCGCGCTGATTCCCTCCCTCTCCCGGTTTCCCGTGCCCTCAGGCCGTGTGGCGGTGGAAGCTGGAGCAGGCCGTGCGCCAGGCGCTCAACGGGAAGCGGGATTTCCCTCTCTGGGGACGCAGCGGAGAAGGAAGCGAGGCCCCGGCACGGCGCTTCTTCAGCTACGTCTTCCGCACCGAGGGGCCGGCTCCGCGGGGCCACCTACGAGGGCGAGTGGCTCCGGGGGAAGCCCCACGGCAAGTAAGGAACCTCCTGAGCCCCTTTTCCAAGTGGGAATTAGGTTGGAAGTTCTGTAGAGCTTGGTGTTTCCATGAAGGTTGGGAAAGACCTCCAAGGTCAACCCAAACTTCTCATGAAGGAGGGGCCTCCTACAAGGATGGGTGGCTCTGGGGGAAGCCCCACGGGCAAGTAAGGAACCTCCTGGGACCACTTTTCCAAGTGGGAATTAGGTTGGAAGTGCCTTCTTGGGCCACTTTTCCAAGTTTTAATGAGGTTGGAAGTTCTGGAGAGCTTGGTGTTTCCATGAAGGTTGGGGACGGTCTCCAAGGTCAACCCAAACTTCTCCAGGTCACTTTTCCAAGTGGGAATAAGGTTGGAAGTGCTGGAGAGCTTGGTCTTTCTATGAAGGTTGGGGAAGGTCTCCAAGGTCAACCCAAACTTCTCCAGGTCACTTTTCCCAGTGGGAATAAGGTTGGAAGTGCTGGCTCAGAGTTTCCGTGAAGGTTAGGAAAGATCTCCAAGGTCAACCCAAACTTCTCATGAAGGAGGGGCCTCCTACAAGGATGGGTGGCTCTGGGGGAAGCCCCACAGGCAAGTAAGGAACCTCCTGGGCCACTTTTCCAATTTGGAATGAGGTTGGAAGTGCCTTCTTGGGCCACTTTTACAAGTTTTAATGGGGTTGGAAGTTCTGGAGAGCTTGGTCTTTCCATGAAGGTTGGGGAAGGTCTCCAAGGTCAACCCAAACTTCTCCACGTCACTTTTCCCAGTGGGAATAAGGTTGGAAGTGCTGGATTGGTGTTTCTGTGAAGGTTTGGAATGATCTTCAAGGTTTTTCCAGACTTTTCCAGGTCACTGTTCCAAGTGGGAATAAGGATGGAAGTGCAGGTTTGGGGCTTCGGTGAAGGTTGGGCAAAGATCTCCAAGATCAACCCAAACATCTCCAGGTGACTGTTCCAAGTTGGAATGAATCTGGAAGTTCTGGTTTGGTGTTTCTGTGAAGGTTGGGAAAGATCTCCAAGGTCTTTCCAGACTTCTCCAGGTCACTGTTCCAAGTGGGAATAAGGATGGAAATGCAGGTTTGGGATTTCTGTGAAGGTAGGGAAAGGTCTCCAAGATCAACCCAAACATCTCCAGGTCACTGTTTCAAGTGGGAATTAGGTTGGAATTGCCTTCTGGGCCACTTTTCTGAGTGGGAATAAGGATGGAAGTGTTGGAGAACTTGGAGTTTCCATGAAGGTTGGGAAGGATCTCCAAGGTCTTTTCAGACTTCTCCAGGTCACTGTTTCCAAATGGAAAAAAGGTTGGAAGTGCTGGTTTGGAGCTTCCGTGAAGGTTGGGAAAGACCTCCAAGGTCAACCCAAACTTCACATGAAGGAGGGGCCCCCTACAAGGATGGGTGGCTCTGGGGGAAGCCCCATGGCAAGTAAGGAATCCTCCTGGGCCACATTTCCAATTTGGAATGAGGCTGGAAGTGCTGGAGAGCTTGGTGTTTCTGTGAAGGTTGGGAAAGGTCTCCAAGGTCAACCCAGACTTCTCCAGGTCACTGTTCCCAGTGGGAATAACATGGGAAGTGCTGGCTTGGTGTTCCCGTGAAGGTTGGGAAAGATCTCCAAGGTTTCTCCAGACTTCTCCAGGTCACTCAACCACATCTGCTCCTCTTTTGGGCACTTCCAGGGTGGGAATTAGGTCAGAATTTGATTCTCAGTGAGGTTTTGGATGCGAATCCAGGCCCGGCTCTCTGATTCTTGCCTTCGCTCATTCCCAGAGGGAATTCTGGCCTTGAGGGCAGGCTTAGCAAAGCCTGACTCCTAAACCTTGGGATTTGTTGAGGATGTCTCATCCATGGTTCATGGATTAAATCCTAAAGGCGTCCCCAGACATGTGGCGGTGGTCACCCTGAGGCGCAGCATGGGCTGGTGCCTCGACTTAGGATTTAGGCTTGGCCTAAAATCAAGATCTCGGCCCTCGCTATGGAAATCTCACCCTCACGACAAGGAAAATTCCCCATAAAAGGGAGAATAATTTTATTCTCTGCTATCAAAACCTCCTTGGACTTTATCCAAACTTGAAACCTCCAGACTTTTATCCCAGGAATTAGGAGAAGCTTAAATGCAAAAGGAGCTCAAATGGGAACGTGGGAACTCAGTAAGTCCAGGTTTAAGTGAGGGAATGTCTGGAAGTCAAAGCTCCCAACTAAAACTTTTTTTGGATATAGGATAGAGAAGAGTCGGGGGTTTTTTTGGGAAGAGACCTGGAATATGACCAAGCTCCTCAGCCACCAAAACCTTGGCAAATTTGATTTTCCATGAATTTTAACCCAATTTGCTCTGGAAGCAAAAAGGACAGGGAGAGACTCGGTTTGAGAGAGCCCTAAAATCATGAAAGAATCCAGAATTTGGGCTTGGAAGGGATTTGAATCCGGTTCCAACCCCAAATCCAAAACGGAATCCTGGATATTCCGTGGAAGCGTTTCGGGCAGGAGACCTTTGGATCATCTCCACCTTCTCTCCCTCAAAACCGTCTCCTGGTTTTTGTCCTCCCGTGCCTTAGAGCTGGAAAACTGGGATTGATCCAAACTCACTCCCGTGGAGTGACTCGGGTGAGGCATCCCAGGAAATCTGGGGCAGAATTAAGGGACCTCAGGTGTTCAATTCCTTGGATTTGAGTTCCCTTCCCACTCCTGGAATTCCTCTGCTGGGATTTTGTTGCTGGAAGTTTCTGGAGCAGCATCTTGGCCTTGGTGGCTGCTCCGGGATTTCTGAGGGAGGAGCACGTGAGCAGAGCTGTGGGAATTTGTGCTCTTTGGCAAAAACATCGGCTTTCTCCAGTGTCTGTCCTGGAATTCCCGGAATTCCAGGTGATCTGGGGTGGGGAGAGGCCAGACTCCCACTCAGGCGTGGCTTAAATGTCCTCGTGCCTGGAGCAGACATGGAATTCTGGAATATCCTCAGTGGGAAGGACTCACAGGGATCGAGTCCAACTCCAAGCCTGGCACGGACATCCCAACAATCCCACCCTGTCCAAACTCCTGGAGGAGCCTTGGGAATGTTCCCATTCCCCGGGGAATGTTCAGTGCCTGACACCTTCTGGGGGAAAAACCTTTTTCCTAAAATCCAACCTAAACCTGGCCCAGCTCCAGCTGTTCCCTCATCCCCTTTGCCTGCTCCCCTTTTCCGTTCCCGCCCGCGATGCCAAAGGAAATCCGTTCAAATACAGAAATTTCAAACGCGTCCGAGCTCTGGAATTTGAATGTTGACATTCCAAACGTGTCCGAGCAATCCTCTGGAAAAGCTGGAGAGGCGCCAGTCCCGTGGAGGTGTTTGAAACAACAACCTCGGGCGAAAGTCAAACAACCTCGTCATGGTTTTGGTGTTTCGCCATCTCCCGCCAAACCGACCCGGAGGAGGTCTGGATTAAACCTTGGGATGGAATTCCGGGCTGGGATGGAATTCCCAGAGAAGCTGTCCCCAGATCCCTGGAAGTGTCCAAGGCCGGGTTGGAGCGCGCTGGGATGGTGGGAGGCGTCGCTGCCTGTGCGATGAGATGATCTTTAAGGTCTTTCCAACCCAAACCTGTTCCAAGATTTTGTAATTCCGTTGTGTCCGGCTTGGGAATGTGATTTTTCTGGGATGAGGCCGGAATTCAAGCTCTCACTGGGTGTGGGCGGAGTGGGAGACGGGGAGGGACAGAAATCGCCCCGGACCTGGGCACGGCCGGGCGGGAATTTCACCATCATCGACCATTCCCGGCTCTCCTTGCTCTGCTATCTCCTCCTGGGATCGTTTTTCCAGCCCCCACAAAACCGAACATGGGTTTCATGATCCCTTGGGACTGTTATTCCTCTCTGTTTTCCCACTGGCTGGAATTCCAGGCTGGGGCGTCACCAGAGGACGTGCCAGGCCGGAACTCCTGTAAGATTCATCCCTGTCATTAATTAAGGATCCACGTGCGAGCTCCTAAAGGCACCTCCGGAAAATACTTTTGGGATTAGGGGATGGAATGGGTTCTTCCCACTCATCCCAGAGCAGGAAAACATTATGGGATTAAATCCTCCCGCTGAAAACCAAGGCCTGGAGCTGCCTTTTGTCCCTCTGTTCCTCCGAGGAGTTTTTTGGTTGCTTGCCATAAAATCTGGGAAGGGTTTGGGTTGGAAAAAACCTGGGGGGGAAAATCCAGTTCCAACCCCCTGCCGTGGGCACATTCCGCTGGGCTCAAAGCTCCGTCTAAGCTGGGCGAAATGTTTAGGCTGGGCTTTGGTAGCTGCTGTTCCGTCTGGGAATGTCCCTTGCGAGAGAATTCCTTGGATTCCAGGGGGACGCTGAAGTGGCGGGATGGACGCAACCACGTCGGGGATTTCCGGGAGGGCCTGGAGCACGGGTAAGCCTTGGGAAACGGGATATTCCCCGCTTTTCAATAAACTGGGATGGATCCTTCCTGCCCGAGGCCGGAACCTGGAGAGAAGGGACTGACCCCATGGGCTGGAATCTGATCCCAGATCCCCAAAATCCGTGGGAATTTCTTCCTAGGGAGCCTCTTAAAGTGATTTTTAGATCCTTTTATAAACGTCATTTAAATACGTGGTTTTTTAACAGAAAAAAAGCCCTCAATCCCATGAAATTGAAATTGGTTTTTAAACTTCATCCTCTACAATGGAGTCACCATTTTCCATGCTGACCTTTTTTCATCCGGCTGGAGTCTGATCCCAGATCCCAGAATCCATGGGAATTTATTCCTAGGAAGCATATCAAAGTGATTTTTAGATCCTTTTATAAACCTCACTGAAATGACGAGTTTTTACAGAAAAATAAAGACAATCCCATGAAATTGAAGTTGGTTTTGAAATTTCATCCTCTACAATGGAGTTGCCATATTCCATGTTGGCTTTTTCCATCCAACTGGAATCTGGTGCCAGATCCCAGAATCTGTGGGAATTTCTTCCTAGGAAATGTCTTATTTTCAAATCTTTTATAAACCTCACTAAAATGAGGAGTTTTTTAACAGAAAAAAAGCAAATCCCATGAAACTGAAATTGGTTTTTAAACTTCATCCACACAATGGAATCGCCATTTTCCATGCTGGCTTTTTCCATCCAGTTGGAATCTGATCTCAAATCCCCAAATCCATGGGAATTTATACCTAGGAAATGTCTTATTTTCAAATCTTTTTATAAACCTCACTAAAATGAGGCGCTTTTAACAGAAAAAAAGCAAATCCCATGAAACTGAAGTTGTTTTTTGAACTTCCTCCACACAATGGAGTCGCCATTTTCTATGTCGGCCTTTTCCATGCTGACCTTTTCCATGCTGACCTTTTCCATGGTGACCTTTTCCACGTGCCCCCGGCAGGTTTGGGATCCGCCTGGTCCCGCGACGCTCCGAGGATCGCTACGACTGCTACAAGTGCCACTGGTACCAGGGCAAGATGAGGGGCTACGGAATCTGCGAGTAAGTAAAATCCGGGGCTGGGTTCCAGGGAAAAGGAGGGTTCTGGGGATTTCAAGATGTTCTCCTGAAAGTCTGGAAATGCTTTGTGGGGCGTTAAGAATTCCAGATTTTTGTAGGAGATTAAGGATGAACCCACTTCATGGGCAGGGACACTTCCCACTGTCCCAGGCTGCTCCAAGCCCTGTCCAACCTTTCCTTGGACATTCCAGGGATCCAGGGGCAGCCACAGCTGCTCTGGGAATTCCAGCTCAGCCCCTGCCCACCCTCCCAGCCAGGAATTCCTTCCCAAAATCCCATCTCACCAGTTTGAAGCCATTGTTCCCAGTCCTTCTCCAGCTCTCCTGGAGCCCCTTTAGGTCCTGGAAAGAGCTCCGAGCTCTCCCTGGAATTTCCCCATCCGAGGTCACCCCAAATGCTTTGGGAACTGGGATCCCTGGGCTGCCCATGGTTCCTGCTCATCCCTATCCCTGATTTCTCCGTGCCGAGTGGGACAGAGCCAACATTCCAACTGGGATGGGCCCAGCCTGGATGTTCTGCTCCTTATTTCCCCTCGGAGCTGCTCTTCCCAGAGGGAGCAATCCAGGGAAAGGCTGGTGGCCACCACCAAGAGGTGGATCCAAGCCTGGCCTCCTTCCTATGGATCCAATTTTCCAGCCTGGATTCACCAGAGCTCCGTGTGCCCAGGCTGCGGAGAGGTCAAAGCCTGAGTGGCCTCTCCCAGGACAATTCCAAGCCCATCATCTGTTGAGTCCTTGGATAATTTGGGAAGCTCTGGAACGTCCGGCTTCCCAACAGCCAACAAGGATCCGATTCAGCGCCGTCGGACAAATATTTGGAATATTTTGAGATGGATGAGCTCCGCCTCCACGCTTCCCTGCTCAGCTATTCCCAGGCTGGAATTCCATCCCTCTTCCCGCAGGTATGGGAATGACCTGGTCTACAAAGGTTACTTCGAGGACGACAGTGCGCCAAGGGTTCGGGATCCTGGAGAACTTCTCGGCTGAGCATCCCTTCAAATACACGGGCCACTGGGAAAAGGACAAAAAGAACGGCTACGGAATCTGGGAAGACAAGGAGAGGTAAAGGTGGGATGGAGCTGAGCTTTGGGTTTGGTGGGATAAATCCCAGGAGCTTTGGGATGGATGCATTGGGGATGGAAGGTTTGAATTCCTTGGGAAACATTCCCGGAGCTCAGCTGGTGTGGGACGCCCAGCCCGGAGCATTGTGTTGGGAAAAGCCGCCCTCGGCAGGACAAATCCGATGGATTGAGAGCTGGGAAAAAGGGGAGAATCCAGCATTTGGGTTTTTCCTTGCGTTCCAGAGGCGAGCGGTACATCGGGATGTGGTTGGATGACCACAGACACGGAGAAGGCATCGTGGTGACCCAGTCGGGGCTCTGCTACCAGAGGACGTTCCACGCCGACAAGATGGTGGTGAGTCCAAGATTTCCGTGGGATCCGGGAATCCCTGGGATTGGGGAATTCACCGCTGAGGTTTCAATCCTGACTTCATCTTGGAGGATGAAGGGGGTCGGAGATCAGGGCCAGGGTGCTGGGGATGGACGTTCCCAAGGGAACGGGGGCATTCCAAAGGCTGCCGGAGCTCCTGGAATGTTTGGACAACTCTCCAGGACAGCGTGGGATCGTTGGGATGTCTGTGCAGGGCCGGGGGTTGGATTTGGGATCCTCGTGGGTCCTTCCTGCTCAGGATATTCCATGATTTTCCAAAATAACGGTTTGGAAGAACAAGGGCTTGGTTGAGTCTTGTTTCTTCTCCCCTTCCAGAGGGCGGGGCTAGATGGGATATTGGGAAAGAATTCCTGGCTTGGATGGGCTGGGATGGAATTCCCAGAGAAGCTTTGGCTGCTCCTGGATCCCTGGAAGTGCCCAAGGCCAGGTCCGGAGCAGTTTGGGATAGTTGGAGATCCCTGGCCATGGATGATCCTGAAGGTCCCTTCCAGCCCAAACCATTCCCTAACACTCCCTTTTCCCGGAAATCGGGAAATCCTGACTTTTCCAATGGGAATTCACCCGTCCATTTTCATGGAAAGTCAGGAATTTGGTGGGGAAAGCAAAGGGAATTAGCATTGGAATAAAAACATGGCTTCCCGTGGAAAATCCATCCTTCAAAAAATCCGACAGCCCCATTCCCGCTTCCCGAATCCGGGAAAAATCCTCAGGATGGAAACTCGGCCGGAAGCGCTTCCCACAAAACCTCCACCCACGGAGAACCAAAATGCTGGAGGCTCCTTTAACTTCCCAAGGCTTCCAGGTGGGAGCAGCCACTCCAGTTTTCCCTGGAAAATTCCCAAATTTCTCCCTGGAAAATTGCCGCCACCAAGCAGCTTCTCTTGGAAAACTAGGATTTTTCCATGAAGGAAACCGTTCCAGAGGCAAATATTCCAGCTCTGGAAGCGTCCACGTTTCCCGGCTGGTTTGGAGCTAAAGAAACCTTTGGGTTTAAGTGGATAAATCCCACTGGGAAGAAAATTCCCTATGGATAGGAATTATCCCCTGGAATTCCATAGGATGGGCACAACGCTACCGGGAGCATTTGGACAGCGCTCCCAGGGTGGGATTGTTGGGATATGCCGGGAGTTGGATTTGGATCCTTTCGGATCCCTCTCCCGCATGGATTCCGCTTGGTCGCGGTCTTCTTGGAATCCTTTCCCAAAAAACGATCATTCCCTAAAATATCCCAGGATTTGGGAGCACCACGAGTTTGGCCCCATGACAATCCCAGCACAGGATCCCAATTTTTGTTCCTTTTTCCTTGGAAAAATCCACAGAATCATTGACGTCTCCGTGGGTTTTCCTTGGAGCTTCTCCAGAACGTCGAAAAGGAAATTAATTTATTTTTATTTTTTAAATATAAAAAGTTCTTGGAATTCCGCATCCCATCGAATTTTTTTCCGGGATGAATTCGAGCAGGTGGGGAAAGCTCGTGCCAGCAATTCCCAGCTTTTCCTTTGTCCCAAGGGTTCGGGAATTCTGCTCCTGGAGGATGACTCAGTCTACGAAGGGAATTTCACGGAAGAGCTGACGATCGTCGGAAAGGTGGGAATTTCCTCCTCCTCCTGGAATTTCCTCCTCCTCCTCCTGGAATTTCCGACGGATTCGTTTCCTTCCCGCTCCTAAAAAAACCCCACAACCCCGTTTTTCTCAATTTTTGGGATAATTAGCAGCCTCATTCCCCGGAGGAAAGCCACAGCTGGGAGGTCTTGGGGAATTTTGGGAATCTTTTGGGATTTGGATGTTTTATTGCCTTCGGGTTTTGATTGTTTGGGTTTTTTTTTAATTGAGTTTTTGGGATCTTTTTTCTCTTTTTTTTGTGGGGTTTTTATTGGGTTTTAAGGGGCAGTTTTGGGTGAGTGTTTGGAATTTTGGTTTGTGTTTATTGTTTTTTTTTTTTTTCCTGGGATTTTATGGGACATTTTTGGTTGAGTTTTGGGGATTTTTTTCTCGTTTTGGGGAAATAGAGAATTTATCCAATCGGGAATTTCCTGATCCCGGATTTGTATCCGCAGGGAAAAATTTCCTTGGCTGACGGATCCGTCCTGGAGGGAACCCTGAGCTCCCGCAGCGGCCGCGACTTGTGAGCATGGAATGGATCCTTGGGAATGGATCCTGGGAATGGGATCAGTGGGAATGGTTTATTGGGAATGGATAACTGAGAATGGATAATTGGAAATGGATCACTGGGAATAGATCATTGGGAATGTAGCCTGGGAAGGGATCCTGGGAATGGAACACTGGGAATGGATCATTGGGGATGGATCCCAGGGAATTCTGTGGGATCTTGGGAATGGGATCCTTGGAATGGATCATTGGGAATGGGATCAATGGGAATGGATCATTGGGAAAGGATCCTTGGGAGTGGGATCATTGGGAATGGATCCTGGGAATGGATCACTGGGAACAGATCCCTGGGAACGGGATCATTGGGAATGGATCATTGGGAAAGGATCCTTGGGAACGGGATCATTGGGAATGGGATCATTGGGAATGGATCCTGATGAATTCTGTGGGATCTTGGGAATGGGATCCTTGGAATGGATCATTGGGAATGGGATCAATGGGAATGGATCATTGGGAAAGGATCCTTGGGAATGGAATCATTGGGAATGGATCCTGGGAATGGATCACTGGGAACAGATCCTTGGGAACGGGATCATTGGGAATGGGATCATTGGGAATGGATCCTGAGGAATTCTGTGGGATCTTGGGAATGGGATCCTGGGAATGAATCATGGGAAGGGATCATTGGGAATAGGATCATTGGGAATGGATCATTTGGAATGCATCCTGGGAATGGGATCCCTGGGAATTCTGGGCGGGGCTGTTCCCAGAGCAGCTTGGGATCGACCCCTGCCTGGATTCCTGCTGGGAATGGATCCAGGAATGGATTTGTGGCCAATGGGAGAGGGAGCAATGGAGCCCCTGGGGTTCATTCCATGTTGTCTCGAAATCCTGGGATTAATTCTACGTGGAAATGAGAGGATGGATGTTCTCCCGAAATCCCAGGATTTTCATGGAATTAATTCCATGTGGGAATGAGAGAATGGATGTTCTCCTGAAATGCCAGGATTTTCATGGAGTCAATTCCATCAGGATTATTCCATAGGGATGGCTGATACCATCCAGCTCAAATTCCTCCCAAATCCCAATTCCTCCCACAAATCCCAGTTCAATTCCATAATTTTTTTTCCCCTGGAAGACATTCCCAATCCCTCAGAGCATCCGTGGCACTGGAATTCCTTTTTTCCCCGAGCTCTCTGGGAGCTCCTCAACTCCCCTCTGGCTTTTCTGCCGGAATTCCCAGCAGAGGTTTGTCAGGAATATTCCGGATGATTTCTCTGTCCCATGTGGAATTTGGAATTTTTTTTTTTTTTTTTCTGGTTCCCTTTTTTCCAAAAAGGATTTTTGTTGTACTTAAAGAGAATTTGAAGGTTTTTTTATGGAATTCTCATTTAGGATTATCCGGGAATGGTTTGGGGTGGGAACGGAGCTGAAGGAATTCCCACTATCCTAGGATTCTCCAACTTTTTTTTTTTTTGGAGACTTCCAGGAATTCCATCCCAAAATCCCATCAAAATCTCCAGTTTTCCAACAGGAAGCCATTCCCTGTTTTCCTGTCCCTGCATCCCTTATCTTAAATCCCTCTCCAGCTCTCCTGGACCTCCTTTAGATCCTGGAATTCTCCCTTTTCCAGGAAAACATTCCCAGATCTTCCCCCAGCCCTGTGTTTCTATCGAATCCTGGAGAACATTCCCGGATTCGAAAGGGGAAATCCAGAATCGTTTGGGAAGGAAGATGGAAAATCCCAATCCCGCTTCCTTTTCCAGCCAGCTGGGCGTGAAGGAATTCCCGGTGGAGAAGAGATGGCCGGGAATTTTCCAGCAATTCCTGGAATTCCTCCGGTCCGGCTGCAAGGAGGAGATGGAGGAATCGTTCACGGGATTCCACATCCAGAGCAGCAAGGAGCTGAGGAGATCCCAGGAATATCTGTTCTGCCAGAGGTATGGAGGGAATCCCGGGAATTCCTGTGGGAATCCTGGAAATTCCTGTTCTACCAATGAGAAAATCCCGGGAATTCCTGAGGAAATTCTGGAAATTCCTGTGGAAATCCTGGAAATTCCTGTTCTACCAATGAGGAAATCCCGGGAATTCCTGAGGAAATCCCAGGAATCCCTGAGGAGATCCCAGGAATATCTGTTCTGCCGGAGGTATGGAGGGAATGCTGGAAATTCCTGAGGAAATCCCGGGAATTCCTGAGGGAATCCTGGAAATTCCTGTTCTACCAAGGCGGAAATCCTGGGAATTCCTGAGGAAATCCTGGAAATTCCTGTGGAAATCCTGGAAATTCCTGTTCTACCAATGAGAAAATCCCAGGAATTCCTGAGGAAATCCTGGAAATTCCTGTTCTACCAATGAGGAAATCCCAGGAATTCTTGAGGAAATCCTGGAAATTCCTGAGGGAATTCCTGAGGAAATTCCTGTTCCACCAATGAGGAAATCCCGGGAATTCCTGAGGAAATCCCAGGAATCCCTGATGAGATCCCAGGAATATCTGTTCTGCCGGAGGTATGGAGGGAATGCTGGAAATTCCTGAGGAAATCCCGGGAATTCCTGAGGGAATCCTGGAAATTCCTATTCTACCAAGGCGGAAATCCTGGGAATTCCTGAGGAAATCCTGGAAATTCCTGTGGAAATCCTGGAAATTCCTGTTCTACCAATGAGAAAATCCCAGGAATTCCTGAGGAAATCCTGGAAATTCCTGTGGAAATCCTGGAAATTCCTGTTCTACCAATGAGGAAATCCCAGGAATTCTTGAGGAAATCCTGGAAATTCCTGAGGGAATTCCTGAGGAAATTCCTGTTCTACCAATGAGGAAATCCCGGGAATTCCTGAGGAAATCCCAGGAATCCCTGAGGAGATCCCAGGAATATCTGTTCTGCCAGAGGTATGGAGGGAATGCTGGAAATTCCTGAGGAAATCCCGGGAATTCCTGAGGGAATCCTGGAAATTCCTATTCTACCAAGGAGGAAATCCTGGGAATTCCTGAGGAAATCCTGGAAATTCCTGTGGAAATCCTGGAAATTCCTGTTCTACCAATGAGAAAATCCCAGGAATTCCTGAGGAAATCCTGGAAATTCCTGTTCTACCAATGAGGAAATCCCAGGAATTCTTGAGGAAATCCTGGAAATTCCTGAGGGAATTCCTGAGGAAATTCCTGTTCTACCAATGAGGAAATCCCGGGAATTCCTGAGGAAATCCCAGGAATCCCTGAGGAGATCCCAGGAATATCTGTTCTGCCGGAGGTATGGAGGGAATGCTGGAAATTCCTGAGGAAATCCCGGGAATTCCTGAGGGAATCCTGGAAATTCCTATTCTACCAAGGAGGAAATCCTGGGAATTCCTGAGGAAATCCTGGAAATTCCTGTTCTACCAAGGAGGAAATACCAGGAATTCCTGAGGAAATCCTGGAAATTCCTGTTCTACCAATGAGAAATCCCGGGAATTCCTGAGGAATTCCCAGGAATTCCTGTTCTCCCAAAGGCACTGCAGCCCCTCGTTCCCACCCAAGGACAGAATTCCAAGAATTTCCCACTCGCTCCAGAAAAAGCCGGAATTTTCCGGCCACGGGTTGGAATTTTTGAGGCTGAGATGAATCCTGGGGAAATCTGGGAATCCCCTTGGGAATTCTCCGGGATGGATCCGTGCCGGATCTCCTCCCTCATTCCCGTTTTTCCAGAGGCGCGGAGGAGATTTCCTGGAGAAGCGAGGAGTGGCCGGAGGAGCCGCGGGGTTACCTGGAGAAGGTAAAGGGATCAAAAGAATTAATAATTAATAATTATTAATAATTAAGTAATAAGTAATAGTTAATAAGTAATAAGTAATAATTAATAGTGCATTTAGAATGAAAAATTTTATTTAATAATGGAAAAATTAAAATAATTTCATATTAGGAATGTATAATAAAGAATTTTATAAGAATTTAATAATAGAGAATTTAATAATCATTTCATATTAGGGGATTTATAATGAGGAATTTAACAAGAATTTAATAATGGAGGATTTTGTCATAAAGGAATTTATTAGTGATTTAATGACAGAATTCATAATTTAAAATTTAATAGGAATTTAATAATGGAGAATTTATAATAAAGAATTTCGTTATAATTTAATAGCGGAGAATTTAGTGATAAATAATTTAATAATAATTTAATAATGGCATTTTAAAGAAAGAATTTAATAAGAATTTAATAATGGAGAATGTTGTAATAATTTAATAATGGAAAATTGGATGATAAAGAATTCAATAATAGAGAATTTAATAATAAATAGAATTTAAGAAAAAAAAGGGTCTTTATTAATGAATAAGTACTAATAAATAGAGAATTGAATGATAAAGCATATAATAATAAATTTGATATTGAATGATAGGATTTAATAATAGAGAATTCAATAATAAATAGAGAGGCTAATTGTAGGGAAATTAATAGAGAATTTGAAACCAAAAAATTTATTAATAAATTGAGAAAGAAATAGTTTATATAACAAATAGAAAATTTTATTATAAATAGAGAATTTAATAGCAAAGAATTTATTAATAAAAAGAGAAATAATAAAGGATTTATATAATCAAATTTAATAATAATTTAATTTAATTATATTTATATATTTAATAATAATTTAATAATAAGTTGATAATTTAATAATAATTTTAATAAGAATTTAATAATAATTTCTGTATAAGCAGTATGTAATAAGAATAATTTAATAATTAATAGGAAATTTTTCCAATAGGGAATTTAACAATGAATTTTATATGGGATTATTACATTAAATTAATAACAGAGAATTTAATAGGAAATAGACAATTTAATAATTAACAATTTAATAAGTGGAGTTGAATACATTTAATAATAAATAATTTATAATAAAGAATTGAATAATTAAAGTTTAATAAGAGAGAATTCGATGTGGAATAGAGAACACAGTGATAAAGCATTTAGCAATAAAGAATTTAACAATAAAGAATTTATTAATAAATAATAAAGAATTTCTATAATAGAGAATTTAATGACGACTTGAGAGTTTAATAATAAAACATTTAATAGTAATCGACAATTTAATGATGGAATAATTTGGGATTCCTTTTGGGGTTTTCCCAAATTCCGGCTGCCAATTCCAGGAGAAGTTCGGGATCTCTTTTGGGCTTTCCCAAATTCCAGGAGAAATTTGGGATAATTTTTGAGCTTTCCCAAATCCCAGCTGCCAATTCCAGGAGAGGTTTGGGATCTCTTTTGGGCTTCCCCAAATTCCAGGAGAACTTCAGGATAATTTCTGGGTTTTCCCAAATCCCAGCTGCTAACTCCAGGAGAAATTCGCAATAATTTTTTGGGCTTTCCCAAATTCCAAGAGAAGTTCAGGATTCCTTTTGGGTTTTCCCCAATTCCAGCACCTAATTCCAGGATTAATTTGGGATCCCTTTTGGGTTTTCCTGAATTCCAGGAGAAATTTGGGATAATTTTTGGGTTTTCCCAAATTCCAGGAGAAGTTTTGAATTCCTTTTGGGCTTTCCCAAATTCCGGGAGCAATCCAGGATTCCCTTTTTTGCTTTCCCAAATCCCAGCTGCTAATCCCGGGAGAAATTCCCAATAATTTTGTGGCTTTCCCAAATTCTAAGAGAAGTTCACAATCCCTTTTGGGTTTTCCCAAATCCCAGGAGAAACTCAGGATTCCCTTTTTGGCTTTCCCAAATCCCAGCTGCCAACTCCGAGAGAAATTTGGGATCAATTTTGAGTTTTCCCAAATCTTAGCCACAAACTCCAGGAGAAATTTGCGATCCCTTTTGGGTTTTCCCAAATTCCAGCCGCCAGTTCCAGGAGAAATTTGGAATCATTTTTGGGCTTTCCCAAATTCCAGGAGAAGTTTTGGATTCCTTTTGGACTTTCCCAAATAACAGGAGAAATTCAGGATCCCTTTTGAGCTTTCCCAAATTCTGAGGGAAGTTCACAATTCCTTTTGGGTTTTCCCAAATTCCAGGAGAAGTTCGGGATTCCTTTTGGGTTTCCCCAAATCCCAGGCGCCAATTCCAGGAGAAATGTGGGACCATTTTGGGACTTCCTCAAATTCCAGCTGCCAGTTCCAGGAGAAATTCGGGATTCCTTTTGGGCTTTCCCAAATTCCAGGAGAAGTTCAAGATTCCTTTTGGGCTTTCCCAAATTCCAGGAGAAGTTCAAGATTCCTTTTGGGCTTTCCCAAATCCCAGGAGAAATTTGGGATCCCTTTTGGGTTTTACCCAAATCCCAGGAGAAATTCGGGATTCCCATTTTGGCTTTCCCCAAATCCCAGCCGCTAACCCCCGGAGAAATGTGGGATCAATTTTGGGTTTTCCCAAATTCCAGGAGAAATTCAGGATTCCTTTTGGCTTCCCCAAATCCCAGCCGCCAATTCCAGGAGAAATATGGGATCAATTTTGGGTTTCCCCAAATCTCAGCCACTAACCCCAGGAGAAATTTGGGATTCCTTTTGTGTTTCCCCAAATCCCAGAAAAAATTCAGGATCCCTTTTGGGTTTTCCCAAATTCCAGCTGCCAATTCCAGGAGAAATACGGGATCAATTTTGGGTTTCCCCAAATCTCAGCCACTAACTCCAGAGAAATTCAGGACCGTTTTTTTGGGCTTTCACACATCCCAGAGGAAATTCAGGATTCCTTTTGGGTTTTCCCAAATCCCAGGAGAAGTTCAAGATCCCTTTTGGATTTCCCCAATTCCCAGCTGCCAATTCCAGGAGAAATGTGGGATCATTTTGGGACTTCCTCAAATCCAGCCGCTAACTTCAGGAGAAATTTGTGTTCACTTTTGGGTTTCCCCAAATCTCAGCCACTAACTCCAGGAGAAATTCAGGATCCCTTTTGGGCTTTCCCAAATCCCAGAAGAAATTTGGGATTCCTTTTGGGTTTTACCCAAATCCCAGGAGAAATTCGGGATTTCCTTTTTGGCTTTCCCCATATCCCAGCTGCTAACCCTGGGAGAAATGTGGGATCAATTTTGGGTTTTCGCAAATCCCAGGAGAAATTTGGGATCAATTTTGGGTTTTCCCAAATCCCAGCTGCCAATTCCAGGAGAAATTCGTGATCCCTTTTGGGTTTTGCCCAAATCCCAGGAGAAATTTGGGATCCCTTTTTGGCTTCCCCAAATCCCAGCTGCCAATTCCAGGAGAAATTCGTGATCCCTTTTGGGTTTTGCCCAAATCCCAGGAGAAATTCAGGATCCCTTTTTGGCTTCCCCAAATCCCAGCTGCCAATTCCAGGAGAAATTTGTGATCCCTTTTGGGTTTTGCCCAAATCCCAGGAGAAATTCAGGATTCCCTTTTGGCTTTCCCCAAATCCCAGCTGCCAATTCCAGGAGAAATTCGCGATCCCTTTTGGGTTTTGCCCAAATCCCAGGAGAAATTCAGGATTCCCTTTTGGCTTTCCCCAAATCCCAGCTGCCAATTCCAGGAGAAATTCGCGATCCCTTTTGGGTTTTACCCAAATCCCAGGAGAAATTCAGGATCCCTTTTGGGTTTTACCCAAATCCCAGGAGAAATTTGGGATCCCTTTTTGGCTTCCCCAAATCCCAGCTGCCAATTCCAGGAGAAATTCGTGATCCCTTTTGGGTTTTGCCCAAATCCCAGGAGAAATTCAGGATCCCTTTTTGGCTTCCCCAAATCCCAGCTGCCAATTCCAGGAGAAATTTGTGATCCCTTTTGGGTTTTGCCCAAATCCCAGGAGAAATTCAGGATTCCCTTTTGGCTTTCCCCAAATCCCAGCTGCCAATTCCAGGAGAAATTCGCGATCCCTTTTGGGTTTTGCCCAAATCCCAGGAGAAATTCAGGATTCCCTTTTGGCTTTCCCCAAATCCCAGCTGCCAATTCCAGGAGAAATTCGCGATCCCTTTTGGGTTTTACCCAAATCCCAGGAGAAATTCAGGATTCCCTTTTGGCTTTCCCCAAATCCCAGCTGCCAATTCCAGGAGAAATTCGCGATCCCTTTTGGGTTTTACCCAAATCCCAGGAGAAATTCAGGATTCCATTTTGGCTTTCCCCAAATCCCAGCTGCCAATTCCAGGAGAAATTCGCGATCCCTTTTGGGTTTTGCCCAAATCCCAGGAGAAATTTGCGATCCCTTTTGGGTTTTGCCCAAATCCCAGGAGAAATTTGCGATCCCTTTTGGGTTTTGCCCAAATCCCAGGAGAAATTCGCGATCCCTTTTGGGTTTTGCCCAAATCCCAGAAGAAATTTGGGATCCCTTTTGGGTTTTGCCCAAATCCCAGGAGAAATTCGCGATCCCTTTTGGGTTTTGCCCAAATCCCAGGAGAAATTCGCGATCCCTTTTGGGTTTTACCCAAATCCCAGGAGAAGTTCGGGATTCCCTTTTGGCTTTCCCCAAATCCCATCCGCTAACCCCGGAAAAATGTGGGATTTTCCAGGCGCTGAGCTGCTCCCTGCACCCCCTGGGGAAGCTGCTGCGGGCCCTGAGCGCGGCGTTCCAGGCCGCCTATTCCGGCGTCGGCGCCAACCGGCACCTGCTGGCCATGGCGCAGGACGAGGTCAAGTTCTACGCCGGGAAAATCTGGGAATTCTACCGGTAAATCCCGGCCGGGGCGTGGAAGGGGTTCTTTGGGATCGTGGCGTTGGGGAGGCGGCGGTGGCTGGTTTGGGTTCTTTTGTCCTTTGGGAGTTTTTTGGGGTTTCTTTTGGGAGTTTTTTGGGAGTTTTTGGGAATTCTTTAGGATTCTAGGGAGTTTTTTTGGAGTTTTTTTGGAGTTTTTTTGGAGGTTTTTTGGGAATTCTTTAGCATTCTAGGGAGTTTTTTTGGAGTTTTTTTGGAGTTTTTTTGGAGTTTTTTGGGAGTTTTTTGGGAGTTCTTTGGGAGTTTTTTGGGAGTTCTTTGCAATTCTTGGGAGTTTTTTGGGAGTTTTTGGGAATTCTTTAGGATTCTTGGGAGTTTTTTTGGAGGTTTTATTGGAGTTTTTTTGGAGGTTTTTTGGAGGTTTTTTTGGAGTTTTTTTGGAGTTTTTTTGGGAATTCTTTAGGATTCTAGGGAGTTTTTTTGGAGTTTTTTTGGAGTTTTTTTGGAGGTTTTTTGGAGTTTTTTTGGAGTTTTTTTGGAGGTTTTTTTGGAGTTTTTTTGGAGTTTTTTTGGAGTTTTTTTGGGAATTCTTTAGGATTCTAGGGAGTTTTTTTGGAGTTGTTTTTTTGGAGTTTTTTTGGAGTTTTTTTGGAGTTTTTTTGGAGTTTTTTTGGAGGGTTTTTTGGAGGGTTTTTTGGAGTTTTTTTGAGGTTTTTTTGGAGTTTTTTTGGAGTTTTTTTGGGAATTCTTTAGGATTCTAGGGAGTTTTTTTGGAGTTTTTTTGGAGTTTTTTTGGAGTTTTTTTGGAGTTTTTTTGGAGGGTTTTTGGAGGGTTTTTTGGAGTTTTTTTGATTTTTTTTTGGAGTTTTTTTGGAGTTTTTTTGGGAATTCTTTAGGATTCTAGGGAGTTTTTTTGGAGTTTTTTTGGAGTTTTTTTGGAGGGTTTTTTGGAGTTTTTTTGAGGTTTTTTTGGAGTTTTTTTTGAGTTTTTTTGGGAATTCTTTAGGATTCTAGGGAGTTTTTTTGGAGTTTTTTTGGAGTTTTTTTGGAGTTCTTTGGGAGTTCTTGGGGAGTTTTTTGGGAGTTTTTGGGAATTCCTTAGGATTCTAGGGAATTTCTTGGAGTTCTTTGGGAATCTTTGGGAGTTCTTGGGAGTTCTTTGCAGTTTTTGGGAGTTTTTTGGGAATTCTTTAGGATTCTAGGGAATTTCTTGGAGTTCTTTGGGAATCCTTCGGAGTTCTTGGGAATTGTTTGGGACTTCTTGGAAGTGTTTTGGAGTTTATTGGAATTCTTGGGACCTCTTTGGAATTCATTAGGAATTCTTGGGAATTCTTTAGAATTCTTTGGAAATCTTTGGGAGTTCTTGGGAATTCTTTGGGAAGTTCTTGGGAGTTCTTTGGGAGTTTTTGGGAATTTTTGGGAGTTCTTTGGAATTCTTTGGAGTTCTTGGGAATTCTTTGGCCATTCTTGAGAGTTCATTGGAATTCTTGGGTGTTCTTGGGAGTTTTTTGGGAATTCTTTAGGAATTCTTGGGAGTTCTTTGGATTTTTGGGAAATCTTTGCAGTTCTTGGGAGTTCCTGGGAATTCTTGGGAGTTTTTTGTTTGTTCTTCGGAATTCTTGGGAGCTTTTAGGAAGTTTTTGGAGTTCTTTGGAGTTCTTTGGGAGTTCTTGGTAGTTCTTGGGTATGCTAGGAACTTCTTGGGAGTTCTTTGGGAATTCTTTGCAATTTTTGGGAGTTCTTGGGAGTCCTTTGGGAATTTTTTTGAATTCTGTGGAGTTCTTTGGAATTCTTCAGGAGTTCCTGGGAGTTCTTGGAAATTCTCTGGGAGTCCTTTGGGAATTCTTGGGAATTCTTGGAAGAGTTGCTTCCTCCAGGTGATAACGCCCATCGGAGCACAGATCCATGGGCTTGGAAGTCCGCGATTGAAGGGAAAACGGGAATCACGGAAGAGTTTGGCTTGGAAATTTCCACCGCTTCCAACCCCAGGCTGCTCCAAGCCCCGTCCAACCTCTCCTTGCACTTCCAGGGATCCAGGATCCACCACAAATTCCCTGGGAATTCCATCCCAGCCCAGGAATTCCTTCCTAAACCATCCCGGGATTCTCCGGGAAACCAAATCCCGGGAGCGCAATCCTGACCTTTCCTCTTCAGAACCCACGGAAATCCCGGAATCCTCCGCCGAGGAGAAACCCCTCGAACCCTGCGCCAGCTCCGCCGGAATTCCCGGGATTTTCAGCCCTCTCCCGCTGGATCCCGGGCCGGCTCCTCCTCCGGGATGCTTTGGGAAGCAGGGAAGAGCTGATCCATGGTTTTTTTTTTGCTGTTGCAGGGCACTGCCGCGGCCGCCGCCGGAGGAGGATCTCAGGTGGGCTTCCGGGGATTGATCCATCGGGATCGAGCGGGCGGCTCCCGGGAATTCCCGAAGGGCTGAGCTCGTGTTTGAGCCGGGCTTAGCGCGCGGGCTTTGTGTTTGTGTCCTTGGGCCAGGCTTAGTGCCCTGTGTTAGAGTCAGGCTTAATGCCCAGGTTTTTCCCGCTGAATTCCCTGGAGTTTTTCCCGGAGCACCTGATTTTTCCTCGTGGCTCTGAAGATCTCCTGGAGCTCCAGTTTTTCCTGCTGAATTCCCTGGAGATTTTCCTGGAGCAGCCAATTTTTCCTGGTGGCTCCAAAGATCTCCTGGAGCTCCAGGTTTTTCCTCCAAGAATTCCCTGGAGATCTCCTGGAGCTCCAGGTTTTTCTCCAAGAATTCCCTGGAGAACTCCTGGAGCTCCAGGTTTTTTCCTGGTGACTCCAGAAATCTCCTGGAGCTCCAGGATTTTCCCAGTGAATCCCCTGGAGATCTCCTGGAGCTCCAGGATTTTCCCGGTGAATTCCCTGGAGACCTCCTGGAGCACCAGATTTTTACCAGTGAATTTCCTGGAGATCTCCTGGTGCTCCAGGATTTTTCCCAGTGACTCCAAAGATCTCCTGGAGCTCCAGGTTTTTCCCAATGAATCCCCTGGGGATCTCCTGGAGCTCCAGGTTTTTCTCCCAAGAATTCCCTGGGGATCTCCTGGAGTGCCAGGTTGTTTTTTTCCCAGTAATTGTGGAGATCTCCTGCTGCTCCAGGATTTTCCCAGTGAGTTTTCTCAAAATCTCCTGGTGCTCCAGGTTTTTCTCCAAGAATTCCCTGGAGATTTTCTGGAGCTCCAGATTTTTTCCTGGTGACTCCAAAGATCTCCTGGAGCTCCAGGTTTTTCTCTTAGAATTCCCTGGAGATTTTCTGGAGCACCAGGTCTTTTTTTTTTTTTTTTTTTCCAGTAATTGTGGAGACCTCCTGGTGCTCCAGGTTTTTTCCCGGTGACTCTGGAGATCTCCTGGTGCTCCAGGTTTTTCTCCAAGAATTCCCTGGGGATCTCCTGGAGCACCAGATTTTTCCTGGTGACTCCAAAGATCTCCTGGTGCTCCAGGTTTTTTTCCAGTGACTCCAAAGACCTCCTGGTGCTCCAGGTTTTTTTCCAGTGACTCCAAAGACCTCCTGGTGCTCCAGGTTTTTTCCAGTGACTCCGGAGATCTCCTGGAGCTCCAGGATTTTCCCTGTGAATTCCCTGTAGATCTCCTGGTGCTCCAGATTTTTCCCGATGAATCCCCTGGAGATCTGGAGCTCCAGGTTTTTTCCAAGAATTCCCTGGAGATCTCCTGGTGCTCCAGGATTTTCCCTGTGAATTCCTAGGAGACCTCCTGTTGCTCCAGGTTTTTTCCTGATGACTCCGGAGATCTCCTGGTGCTCCAGGTTTTTCCCAGTGAATTCCCTGGAGATCACCTGGTGCTCCAGGATTTTCTCAGTGAGTTTTCTCAAAATCTCCTGATGCTCCAGGTTTTTTCCCAGTGACTCCGGAGATCTCCTGGTGCTCCAGGTTTTTCCCAGTGAATCCCCTGGAGATCTCCTGGTGCTCCAGATTTTTCCTGGTGACTCCAAAGATCTCCTGGAGCTCCAGGTTTTTCCTGATGACTCCAGAGATCTTCTGGTGCTCCAGGTTTTTCTCCAAGAATTCCCTGGGGATCTCTTGGAGCTCCAGGATTTTCCCAGTGAGTTTTGTCAAAATCTCCTGGAGTTCCAGATTTTTCCCAGTGACTCCAAAGATCTCCTGGAGCTCCAGGTTTTTTTCCCAAGGATTCCCTGGAGATCTCCTGGAGCTCCAGGTTTTTTTCCCAAGGATTCCCTGGAGATCTCCTGGTGCTCCAGGTTTTTTCCCCAGTGATTCCAGAGATCTCCTGGAGCTCCAGGATTTTCCCTGTGAATTCCCTGGAGACCTCCTGGAGCTCCAGATCCTCTCGCACCCAACCCGTGGCCACCACAACCCAACGGTGCCGAGCTCAGAAGAGAGGAAAACCTCGGGAAACGCCCAGGGGGGCTTTGGGAACAATCCGCAAGGAATTCCATGGAAAATCCCAAGTTTTTTTCCCTCTTTTTCCCAGTATCCAGCAGGGCTCCAGCCTGGTCCTGCCCCTGATCCTGCCCTGCTTCTATCCCGAGCTCTCCATGCTCTACATGCTCCAGCACCAGCGCGAGGACAGCCTCTACTGCCAGGGAATCGCGGAGCTCAGCCTCTTCCCGGATATCCTGCTCCTGGAATTCCTGGAGGTGCAGAAGTAAGCGGGAATTTTTTTGGACATTTCCCATCCCAAAAGGGGGGAAAAAAAAAAAAAAAATCCTGGCGAGGTTTGAGTTGTTGGATTCGTTGGGTTTTTTGTCACTGGAGCTTCTCCGGTGCGGGAAATTCCTGAAGTCTTGGCTTCAAATCGTGCAGGATTTGGAAAAGGAACGGAAAATTCCCAAATTCTTGGCTCCAAATTGTGAGGATTTGGGAATGGCTTGGAAAAGGAATGGAAAATTCCCAAAGTCTTGGCTTCAAATTGTCCAGGATTTGGAAAAAGAATGGAAAACTCCCAAATTCTTGGCTTCAGATTTTCCAGGATTTGGGAATGGCTTGGAAAAGGAATGGAAAATTCCCAAAGTCTTGGCTTCACATCATTCAGGATTTGGAAAAAGAATGGAAAATTCCCACATTCTTGGCTCCAAGTCATCAGGGATTTGGGAATGGCTTGGAAAAGGAATGGGAAATTTCCAAATTCTGGGCTCCAAATTGTGCAGGATTTGGGAACGGCTTGGAAAATTCCCAAATTCTTGGCTCCAAGACATCAGGGATTTGGGAATGGCTTGGAAAAGGAATGGGAAATTTCCAAATTCTTGGCTCCAAATCTTCCAGGATTTGGGAATGGCTTGGAAAATTCCCAAATTCTTGGCTCCAAATTGTGCAAGATTTGGAAATGGCTTGGAAAAGGAATGGAAAATTCCCAAATTCTTGGCTCCATGTCATCAGGGATTTGGGAATGGCTTGGAAAAGGAATGTTCATTCCCTGTTAAAATGTGGGAATCCAGACTGAAAAGATGGAAAAAGAGGGGGCAGATGTTTCCCTCATCCGTTCCCGCTCCTGGATCCACCTCTGGAGGTGAGGAGAAGCAGCTTGGGAATTTTCCTCAGGGATTTCAGGAGAACTGCAGATCCTGGGCTTCGATTGGATCCTGTCCTAAAGAAATGAGAGGAATTGGATGGAAAATGCCAAAATCTCTTGTGGATTATCCCTGAGGAACATAAATTCCAATGGGAGATCCCAGGAAAGTGGATCCATGGGATTTGAGCTCCAGGGAAGTGAATCCATGGGACTGGGGATCCAGGGAAGTGAATCCATGGGATTGGAGCTCCAGGGAAGTGAATCCATGGGACTGGGGATCCAGGGAAGTGAATCCATGGGATTGGAGCTCCAGGGAATGAATCCATGGGATTGGAGATTCCAGGGAAGTGAATCCGTTGGATTGCTGATCCCAGGGAAGTGGACCCATGGGATTGGAGCTCCTGGGAAGTGGATCCATGGGATTGGAGCTCCAGGGAAATGAACCCATGGGACTGGGGATCCAGGGAAGTGAATCCATTGGATTGCAGATCCCAGGGAATGAACCCATGGGATTGGAGCTCCTGGGAAGTGGATTGATGGGATTGGAGCTCCAGGGAATGAATCCATGGGATTGGAGCTCCAGGGAAGTGAATCCATGGGATTGGAGCTCCAGGGAAGTGAATCCATGGCTTGGAGCTCCAGGGAATGAATCCATGGGATTGGAGCTCCAGGGAATGAATCCATGGGATTGGAGCTCCCAGCTTCCTGAGGTGAATCCCACCTGGATTCAATCCCACCTGGATTCAATCCCACCTGGAGTAGGACCATGCCGGGAACCGACGGATCCTCAGAGGCCTTGGAGGTGGAGATGGAAGACCCAACGGGATTCCGAGTGGGAATCCATCCTAAATCCCAGTTTTCCCTCTTTTCCCAGGCACCTGTGGCCCCTCAAGGATCTCACGCTGACCTCCAACCAGGTGAGGAAAACCCTTGGAGCCAGCTGGGAATGGGAGTTGGAATTGGGCTTGGATGAGGATGGAGCTTCAATCCCAGGAATCCCAGCTCCGTGATCGGCTCCGTGGATTCCCGTGGAGATGTTTTCGGGATGGCTCTGGGAGTCTCTGCCCCCGGCATTCCAAAGGTCTCCGTGTCTCTTTTCCAGCGGCGCTCCCTGATCAAGGATAAATGTTTCCTGTCTGCCACCGAGTGTCTGCAGAAGCTCATGTGAGTCCCTGCCCCTCTCTTCCCACTCAAATCCCGGGATTTTTTTTTTTTTTTTTTGGGAAATGCCAGGAATTTGGAGCTGTTTAAAAAAACATTCCGGGCCCATCATCCCGTTGGTTTGTTCTGTTTCCGGTTTAATTCCAAATTTTTTTTTTTTTCCCTCCGAAACTCCCTGAAGAGGTTGACGATGAAATCCAGGAATTCCCTGCTCGGCATGGAAATTCCTTGGGAAGGAATTCCTGGCTGGGATGGAATTCCCAGAGAAGCTGTGGATGCCCCTGGATCCCTGGGAATGTCCAAGGCCAGGTTGAACATTGGGGCTTGGAGAATCCTGGGATAGTGAGAGGTGTCCCCACCCATGGAATGGGATGAGATGATCCTTAAGGTCTCTTCCAACCCTAAAATATTCGGGAATGATGATTCCAGACAAAATCTGGGACCAAATGGAATTCGGTGTTGTCACCTTCAAAGCGAATTTGGCTGGGTTGGGATTTCCTGGGATTCCAGAGCCCGTTCCTCTGGAGGTGGAGATCCAGGAAGTTTGTCCATCCACTGGAGCATCCCAAGAGCTTGAGTGGATCCATGGATGGGATGGGATCCATCTTGGAGACACCAGGAATTGCATCCTGGGGAAAATGGACAGGAATGTCCAGTTCCATACTGGAGATCCCAGGAATATCCTGTTCCATATTGGAGACACCAGGAACCTCCTGTTCCATATTGGAGACACCAGGAACGTCCCACTCCATCTTGGAGATCCTAGGAATGTCCCGCTCCACCTTGGAGACACCAGGAATGTCCCATCCCATTTTGAGACCCCAGGAATCTCTCCATAAATCCTTTCATCCCTATTTTTTTTTTTTTTTTTTCCCCCTTCAAACCCCACAGCACCACGGTGGATCCCGGGGAGAAGCTGGAGATCCTGCGGAAGAGGATCTCCAGGAATGTCCCATTCTGTGTGGGAGACACCAGGAATGTCCCACTCCACCTTGGAGATGCCAGGAATGTCCCATTCCGTATGGGAGACACCAGGAATGTCCCATTCCATATCAGAGATCCCAGGAATGTCCTATTCCAATCTGAGATCCTAGAGATGTCCCATTCTGTATTGGACACACCAGGAATGTCCCAGTCCACCTTGGAGATCCCAGGAATGTTCCATTCCATAAACCCTTCCATCCCTGATTTTTTTTTTTTCCCTTCAAACCCCGCAGCACCACGGTGGATCCCGGGGAGAAGCTGGAGATCCTGTGGAAGAGGATCTCCAGGAATGTCCCATCCCATATTGGAGGGACAGGAATTTCCCAGTCCACCTTGGAGATCCCAGGAATGTCCCATCCCACCTTGGAGATCCCAGGAATGTCCCATTCCATTTGGGAGACAACAGGAATGTCCCATTCCATATTGGACACACCAGGAATGTCCCAGTCCACCTTGGAGATCCCAGGAATGTCCCATCCCACCTTGGAGACACCAGGAATGTTCCATCCCATATGGGAGACACCAGGAACATCCCGCTCCACGTAGGAGATCCCAGGAATGTCCCATTCCATTTGGGAGACACCAGGAATGTCCCATCCCACCTTGGAGATCCCAGGAATGTCCCATCCCACCTTGGAGACACCAGGAATGTTCCATCCCATATGGGAGACACCAGGAACATCCCACTCCACCTTGGAGATCCCAGGAATGTCCCATCCCACCTTGGAAATCCCAGGAATGTTCCATTCCATAAACCCTTCCATCCCTAATTGTTTGTTTTTTTCCCTTCAAACCCCTCAGCACCACGGTGGATCCCGGGGAGAAGCTGGAGATCCTGCGGAAGAGGATCTCCAGGAATGTCCCATCCCATATTGGAGGGACAGGAATTTCCCACTCCACCTTGGAGATCCCAGGAATGTCCCATTCCACCTTGGAGACACCAGGAATGTTCCATCCCATATGGGAGACACCAGGAATATCCCACTCCACCTTGGAGATCCCAGGAATGTCCCATCCCACCTTGGAAATCCCAGGAATGTTCCAATCCATAAACCCTTCCATCCCTGATTTATGTTTTTTTTCCCTTCAAACCCCGCAGCACCACGGTGGATCCCGGGGAGAAGCTGGAGATCCTGCGGAGAACCTGCGAGGAGCTGGAGCGCACGGCGTGCCGGGCGCTGGATCGGGATTACAAACTGCCCATGGACGATCTCCTGCCCCTCCTCATCTTCGTGGTGGCCCGCGCCAAGTGAGTGGAATTCCAACCCTCTGGAATATTTCCCAGCTGGGAGAATTCCAGGGAAAAGCTTTGGGATTTTGGGGTTGGATGTGGTTTGTTGGTTGTTTTTTTTCCCTCGGAGGCGTGGTCGGGTTTTTGGGATAGGGAGTGGGTGCGGAATTCCGGAGTGTGCGTGTCTTATCCCAGAGGATGTTTGGATGGAAAGTCAGATTCCTTTTATCCCGGAATTCCGGAGTGTCCATCTCTTATTCCAGAGGATGTTTGGATGGAAAGTCAGATTCCTTTTATCCCGGAATTCCGGAGTGTCCATCTCTTATTCCAGAGGATGTTTGGATGGAAAATCAGATTCCTTTTATCCTGGAATTCCAGAGTTTACATCTCTTATCCCTGAGGATATTCCAGGGTTTTATTGGAAATGAGACTAATTTTATCCTGGAATTCCGGCGTGTCCATCTCTTATCCCAAAGGATGTTTGGTTAATGAGATCTTTTATCCCAGAATTCCAGAGTGTCCATCTCTTATCCCAGAGGATGTTTGGATAATGAGATTAATTTTATCCCGGAATTCTGGACTGTCCATCTCTTAACCCAGAGGATATTTGGTGGAAAATCAGATTCCTTTTATCCCGGAATTCCAGAATTTCCATCTCTTATCCCAGAGGATATTTAATGGAAAATGAAATTCCTTCTATCCCAGAATTCCAGAGTGTCCATCTCTTATCCCAAAGGATGTTTGGATAATGAGATTCCTTTTATCCCGGAATTCTGGAGTGTCCATCTCTTATCCCAGAGGATATTCCAGGGTTTTATTGGTAATGAGATTAATTTTATCCTGGAATTCCGGCGTGTCCATCTCTTATCCCAAAGGATATTGGGTGGAAAATGAGATTCCTTCTATCCCGGAATTCCAGAGTGTCTATCTCTTATCCCAGAGGATATTCCGGGTTTTTAATGGAAATGAGATTAATTTTATCCCGGAATTCTGGACTGTCCATCTCTTAACCCAGAGGATATTTGGTGGAAAATCAGATTCCTTTTATCCTGGAATTCCAGAATTTCCATCTCTTATCTCAGAGGATATTTAATGGAAAATGAGATTCCTTCCATCCCAGAATTCCGGAGTTTCTGTCTCTTATCCCAGAGGATATTCCAGGGTTTTAATGGAAATGAGACTAATTTTATCCCGGAATTCCGGAGTATCCATGTCTTATCCCAAAGAAAATTGGGATAGTGGAAGGTGCCTGCCCATGGATCATCGTTAAGGACCTTTCCAACCCAAACCCTCTGGAATTCTGGGATTCCTCCAGGAATTTTCCATCCTCAGCAGGAACTGGGATTCAGCTGGGAGATGAGGAATCCAAAATTCCATCCAGCGCTTGGCATTTCCTATGGACGGATCTGGAATTTTCTTGGGATGGAGCATCCGAAAGTTTTGGCTGCTCCCTCCCTGGAAATGAGAAAATGAAAAAAGTTGGGATGGAGGGAGAATTCCAGAATCCCTGCCCACGGATCATCCCGAAGGAGCTTTTCCCATCCTAAACCCTCTGGAATTCTGGGATTCCGGAATTCTGCGATCCCAGATCCCTTCAGCAGACCGGAATTCCGAGATTTTTTTCCCCCCCGGATTCTGGGATTTGGGTTTTTTTTCCCCCCTAGGATCCAACACCTGGGAGCTGAAATCCATCTGATCCGGGATTTGATGGATCCGAGCAACCAGGGAGGGATGTTGGATTTCCTGCTGACGGCGCTGGAGGTGAGGGAATTTTTCCCAGGAATTCCAGGAATTTGCAGCCCGAGGAGCGAAATTCCAAAAATTTTCTGGAGCGGGATGGAATTTTTTGGGGATTTATCACTAGGCTGGAAGAGAAAAAAAAAAACAAATCCTTTAATTTCGGAGAGATGGAATTCTGTTGGAATTATCCTTGGGATTCTCCGGCTGCTGGAGTTTGGATTGGATTCCTGGAATTCCCAAATTTTTCCCTGATTTTTTTTTTTGCTCTCTTCCCTCCCCAGTCATGCTATGAACACATCCAGAGGATCCGGCCCCATCTGAAGGAAAAATCCCACAGCTGCTGATCCTGAATCCTCCTTTTATTCCCAAACTTTCCGGGAAAAAAGTGGGAATTGTATCCCTGGCTGCCTTTAAAGGGAAGAATTCCTCCCCAGCCGAGGTTTTCCTGATCCCAAAAACACTGGAAGGGCTGGAATTTCCATCTCCAACTTTTGGGAATTTTGGGGTTTTTTTGGGAATTTTATCCCCTTTTCCCACAAATAATTCCCAGGACGAGGGGGGAAAAAAAAAAAAAAATCTCCTTTTCCTGCTCTGGATTTTTTGTTGTTGTTGTTTGGAAAATTCCCAGGGGAAAAAAGGGATTTCTTTGGGAAAACCCAATTTTTTGATGGGATATCTTGGAGTGGGAAGGAGAGCTCATCCCAAAGCTCCTAAAAATTCCGGGAACAAGAGGAGATTTTTTTCCCCACCGTTCCTTTTCCTGCTTTTCCCAACTCAGGGCTTTTTCCGTTGCCTTTGGAAGCTGCTGCTCCTGAATTTCCTGATTTTTTTCCCAAGATTTTTCTGGATCCTTGGGAGACCTCAGGGGTGATCCCGCACTTTGGATAATCCAGCGTTGCTTTGGAATTCTGAGGGCTCGGATTTGGGGAAATTCTGGGAAAAAACGAAAATGTGGAATACAAAAAAACCTCCAATCCCAGCTGGATTCGTGCCCTGAGCTGGAATTTCCCTGTGGAAAAGGAATCTTTGGGATATTCCCGATGGATATTTGGGGATGCTGTTCCCAGAATTCCAAAATAACGTAATAATTGCCCCCAAAAACCTTTTTTAACACTTTTCATCCTGCTTTTTTCCATTTTTCCCGAGATTTTTTTTCCTTAGCCAGGTGATTCCTGGGAAAACAAAACTCCCCAGGCTTTTTCTCCCCCGCTGGTTTTCCCAAGTTTTCCTGATTTTCTAAATGAAGGGAAAAGCGGATCCTCGATATTTTTGGGAAATGAAGAAACAATCGGAAGCCCAAAGTTAGAAATAAATGGGATTTTTTGTCATTTTTCTCAGGAATTTTTTATTTTTCCAAGGGATTTTTTCCCTACTCTTTTACTCTGGGAAAACAAAACTCACGTTTTTCTCCCGATGTTTTCCCCAAATTTTATCCTTTAATAAATAACAGATTATTAACTTGAATTAATATTTTAATATATTGACGAGAGGAAAACTGGAAGTTTGCCGGGAATTTTTATTTCAATAAAACTCTGGGGAATTTGGAAGAAAATTCCAGGCTCTGCATGCTCCTTATTCCAATCTCTTTTATTTTTGGAAATTTTCTAGATGAGGGAAAATCGGATCATTGATATTTTTTGGGAATGAAGAAAAAATTGGAAGCCCAAAGTTATAAATAAATGGGATTTTTTGCCATTTTTCTCAGGAATTTTTTATTTTTCCATGGGATTTTTTCCCTACTCTTTTACTCTGGGAAAACAAAACTCACGTTTTTCTCCCGATGTTTTCCCCAAATTTTATCCTTTAATAAATAACAGATTATTAACGTTAATTAATATTTTAATATATTGACGAGAGGAAAACTGGAAGTTTGCCGGGAATTTTTATTTCAATAAAACTCTGGGGAATTTGGAAGAAAATTCCAGGCTCCGCGTGCTCCTCATTTCAATCTCTTTTATTTTTGGAGTTTGGGAATTTTCTAAATGAAGGGAAAAGCGGATCCTTGATATTTCGGGAATGAAGGGAAAAAAAAAGCGAATTTCCTACAGGAAATGCAAAGTGCAAGGGGGGGAGGGGATTGCTAAAAATTCCAAGGAATTCTCTGGAAAACCAGGAGGATTTTCAGGTTGACGCCCTCAAAACTTCTCCCCCCCAAAAATTCCAAGTTTTTCTTGGCTTTTCTTTCGGGAAGAATCCCGGCGAGGCGCCGAGGCGGTAACAGTGTGCAGCCATTTTGTGCTTCCAGGTTTTTTGGGTTTTTTTTCCCAAAGAAAAGCGGGAGGAGGAGGGGGATGTTCCGGTGGGAATATTCCGGGTGGGAATTGTGCTGTGGAACCATGCTGGGAGGTGCCGGATCCCATTTTTTTTTTTCTGCAGGGAATGCTGGGATAGAGCGTGGAATTGTGGGAGCGCATTCCCATTCCTGATTTTTTTTCTTTTTGGGATGAGGCAAAGCCGGGTTTTGCCGGGAGTCGGATGAAACGGAATCCTGAGCTGCTCGGCTTTGGAAATCCCACTTTGGAAGACACGGAATCAACATTTCCCACATCTTAGGCTTCCATGGAATTCCCTAAGAAAAAGGATGGAAAAGCTGAGCTGCAGCTGGAAGCAGGAGAGGTTTTAACAAAGCTGAGCTTAAGCACAGGGAATTTGCTTCATTCCTCTTCCAGCCTTGATCCGTAGGGAATCTTCTTCCCTGAGTTCCTACTCGTAATCCTGAAAAAGTTTGGGATTTTCCTTTAGCTGAGGTGGTTTTTCTCTAATTCCTCCAAACCACTCCGAACTTTGGCAATGTTGTTCCTCCTTCCCAAATGTTCTTCCTCCTCCCGCTGAAGTAAAGCTCTTGTCCAAGTCCGTCTCTTCCAAACCCTTTGGAAAAAAAGCTTGGAAAAGCGGGAATTCAGAGCAGGGCCGTGTCTATGGCCGATTCCAGGTGCTGGCTCCAGCTCAGGCATCCATGGAATTCCCTAAGAAAAAGGATGGAAAAGCTGAGCTGCAGCTGGAAGCAGGAGAGGTTTCAACAAAGCTGAGCTTAAGCACAGGGAATTTGCTTCATTCCTCTTCCAGCCTTGATCCGTAGGGAATTTGTTCCCTGAGTTCCTGCTCGCAATCCTGAAAAATGTTTGGGATTTTCCTTTAGCTGAGGTGGTTTTGCCTGTAATTCCTCCAAACCACTCTGAACTTTGGGAATGTTCTCCCTCCTTCCCAAATATTCTCCCTCCTTCCCAAATCTTCTCCTTCATCCCCAAATGTTCTTCCTCCTTCCCAAATGTTCTCCCTCCTTCCCAAACATTCTTCCTCCTCCCGCTGGAGTAAAGCTCTTGTCCAAGTCCGTCTCTTCCAAACCCTTTGGAAAAAAAGCTTGGAAAAGCGGGAATTCAGAGCAGGGCCGTGTCTATGGCCGATTCCAGGTGCTGGAGCAGAACCTCGGGAGGAGGAGAGAGCGAAGTCAGATCCAGCTTCCGGAAATCCTCGTTAGCGCTTAACGAGCTCAGCACCTTCACTGTCCTCTTCAGGTCGAAGACAGCGTGCAGCATTCCCAAGGTGGAGATGGCGGCCTTGGAATTGTTCTGGGATGAGGATTCCTCGTCCAGGCCCTTCTCCAGGATGGAGACGCGGTTCTCCGCGATGACTTTGAGGAAGTTGTAGAATTCCTTGTAGTCGATGCCCGTGCAGGATTTCATGATCAGCTAAAAGGGGGAGAAACGGGAATTCGAATGGGAATGACGGCGGGGGGAAAGGAAAAATCTGGGAAAAAAATTCCCCAGTTTGGATTTTTTATTGAGGTTGGGATTCTCTGGAATCAGAAATAACTCTGTTGGAGAATTGTCAAATTGCGATCGCCTCTGGGTCCAGAGGTTGCTTTTCCCAAATATTAATGGTGGGAATTTTCCTGAAAAAATCATTTTTGGAAGGAAATCAACCCCAAGGAGAGGGAACAGCTTCCAGAAATCAACGTGGAATTTGTCTCATCCGCAAGATTCTGGAAGGAATCCCACCCGTCCTCTTCCTCACGGAATTTTGGTTGGATTGTGGAGTTCGGTCTTTTGGATTCTTTCCCAGCTTCTCTGGGATTCCAGGAATTCCATCCCCATATTCCGCTGAAATGAAGTGGGAAGCCATTCCCTGTGTCCTGTCATTCCAAGCCTTATCCCAAATCCCTCTCCAGCTTCTCTGGAGCTTCTCTAAGCTTTGGAAGGGGCTCGGAGGTATCTCCCTGGAATTTTCCCTTCTCCAGGTGAACATTCCCAGATCTCTCACTCCTAAAGTTTTCCAGCTTTCCGACCAACATTCCAACCTGGAATTCCAGCCAATAAACAAAAGCAACTCCCAAACTTTTCCAGGCAACATTCCCCAAACTTTTATCGGGAATATTCCCCACCAAAACGAAGACGTTCCCCCCAATTCCTACTTCCCTTAGAAACCGGGGGAATCCCGCTGTGAGGACTTCAGCTCCAAGAATCCCGGAATTCCGGATCCACGGAGAATCCGGGCTCAGGGCGTACCTGGCATTGGAGGTGCCAATCATCTATGGGATCTTTCCATTGGCTGATTTCCCTCTGGACGGCCGCCAGCTCATCCTGCAGGAAGCACCACATGACGGCCACGTTGCAGCCGTTGACCCAGTTGTGGTTGATGGAAATGGTGTCCTCCTGAGGGAAAAATTTGGGATTTTTGGGATCATTTGGGATAATTAATGATTAGCCATGCATTAATTTATTAGGAATGATATTATGGAATCTGCCGCTCCAAAAATCCCGTTCCTGAGAAAATCAAAATGTCCTTAATTCCCGAAATGCTGCTGTTGACCCAGTTGTGATTGATGGAAATGGCATCTTCCTGAGGGAAAAATTTGGGATAGCGCACAGATAATTAATGATTAGCCATGAATTAATTTATTAGGAATGATACTGTGGAATCTGCCACTCCAAAAATCCCATTCCTGAGAGAATCAAAATGTCCCTAATTCCCGAAATGCTGCCATTGACCCAGTTGTGATTGATGGAAATGGCGTCTTCCTGAAGGAAAAATTTGGGATAGCGCACGGATAATTAATGATTAGCCACGAATTAATTTATTAGGAATGATATTATGCAATCTGCCGCTCCAAAAATCCCGTTCCTGAGAAAATCAAAATGTCCCTAATTCCCGAAATGCTGCCGTTGACCCAGTTGTGATTGATGGAAATGGCGTCTTCCTGAGGGAAAAATTTGGGATAGCGCACGGATAATTAATGATTAGCCACGAATTAATTTATTAGGAATGATATTATGCAATCTGCCGCTCCAAAAATCCCGTTCCTGAGAAAATCAAAATGTCCTTAATTCCCGAAATGCTGCCATTGACCCAGTTGTGATTGATGGAAATGGCGTCTTCCTGAAGGAAAAATTTGGGATAGCGCACGGATAATTAATGATTAGCCACGAATTAATTTATTAGGAATGATATTATGCAATCTGCCGCTCCAAAAATCCCGTTCCTGAGAAAATCAAAATGTCCCTAATTCCCGAAATGCTGCCGTTGACCCAGTTGTGATTGATGGAAATGGCGTCTTCCTGAGGGAAAAATTTGGGATAGCGCACGGATAATTAATGATTAGCCACGAATTAATTTATTAGGAATGATATTATGCAATCTGCCGCTCCAAAAATCCCGTTCCTGAGAAAATCAAAATGTCCTTAATTCCCGAAATGCTGCCGTTGACCCAGTTGTGATTGATGGAAATGGCATCTTCCTGAGGGAAAAATTTGGGATAGCGCACAGATAATTAATGATTAGCCATGAATTAATTTATTAGGAATGATATTATGGAATCTGCCGCTCCAAAAATCCCGTTCCTGAGAGAATCAAAATGTCCCTAATTCCCGAAATGCTGCCGTTGACCCAGTTGTGATTGATGGAAATGGCGTCTTCCTGAGGGAAAAATTTGGGATAGCGCACGGATAATTAATGATTAGCCACTAATTAATTTATTAGGAATGATATTATGCAATCTGCCGCTCCAAAAATCCCGTTCCTGAGAAAATCAAAATGTCCTTAATTCCCGAAATGCTGCCGTTGACCCAGTTGTGATTGATGGAAATGGCGTCTTCCTGAGGGAAAAATTTGGGATAGCGCACAGATAATTAATGATTAGCCT
>JAKJHU010001870.1:0-51745 GCA_022316685.1 Progne subis subis | reverse complement strand
TGTTCCTCCTTCCCAAATGTTCTTCCTCCTCCCGCTGAAAGTAAAGCTCTTGTCCAAGTCCGTCTCTTCCAAACCCTTTGGAAAAAAAAGCTTGGAAAAGCGGGAATTCAGAGCAGGGCCGTGTCTATGGCCGATTCCAGGTGCTGGCTCCAGCTCAGGCATCCATGGAATTCCCTAAGAAAAAGGATGGAAAAGCTGAGCTGCAGCTGGAAGCAGGAGAGGTTTCAACAAAGCTGAGCTTAAGCACAGGGAATTTGCTTCATTCCTCTTCCAGCCTTGATCCGTAGGGAATTTGTTCCCTGAGTTCCTGCTCGCAATCCTGAAAAATGTTTGGGATTTTCCTTTAGCTGAGGTGGTTTTGCCTGTAATTCCTCCAAACCACTCTGAACTTTGGGAATGTTCTCCCTCCTTCCCAAATGTTCTCCCTCCTTCCCAAATGTTCTCCCTCCTTCCCAAATGTTCTTCCTCCTTCCCAAATGTTCTCCCTCCTTCCCAAATCTTCTCCTTCATCCCCAAATGTTCTTCCTCCTTCCCAAATGTTCTCCCTCCTTCCCAAACATTCTTCCTCCTCCCGCTGGAGTAAAGCTCTTGTCCAAGTCCGTCTCTTCCAAACCCTTTGGAAAAAAAGCTTGGAAAAGCGGGAATTCAGAGCAGGGCCGTGTCTATGGCCGATTCCAGGTGCTGGAGCAGAACCTCGGGAGGAGGAGAGAGCGAAGTCAGATCCAGCTTCCGGAAATCCTCGTTAGCGCTTAACGAGCTCAGCACCTTCACTGTCCTCTTCAGGTCGAAGACAGCGTGCAGCATTCCCAAGGTGGAGATGGCGGCCTTGGAATTGTTCTGGGATGAGGATTCCTCGTCCAGGCCCTTCTCCAGGATGGAGACGCGGTTCTCCGCGATGACTTTGAGGAAGTTGTAGAATTCCTTGTAGTCGATGCCCGTGCAGGATTTCATGATCAGCTAAAAGGGGGAGAAACGGGAATTCGAATGGGAATGACGGCGGGGGGGAAAGGAAAAATCTGGGAAAAAAATTCCCCAGTTTGGATTTTTTATTGAGGTTGGAATTCTCTGGAATCAGAAATAACTCTGTTGGAGAATTGTCAAATTGCGATCGCCTCTGGGTCCAGAGGTTGCTTTTCCCAAATATTAATGGTGGGAATTTTCCTGAAAAAATCATTTTTGGAAGGAAATCAACCCCAAGGAGAGGGAACAGCTTCCAGAAATCAACGTGGAATTTGTCTCATCCGCAAGATTCTGGAAGGAATCCCACCCGTCCTCTTCCTCACGGAATTTTGGTTGGATTGTGGAGTTCGGTCTTTTGAATTCTTTCCCAGCTTCTCTGGGATTCCAGGAATTCCATCCCCATATTCCGCTGAAATGAAGTGGGAAGCCATTCCCTGTGTCCTGTCATTCCAAGCCTTATCCCAAATCCCTCTCCAGCTTCTCTGGAGCTTCTCTAAGCTTTGGAAGGGGCTCGGAGGTCTCTCCCTGGAATTTTCCCTTCTCCAGGTGAACATTCCCAGATCTCTCACTCCTAAAGTTTTCCAGCTTTCCGACCAACATTCCAACCTGGAATTCCAGCCAATAAACAAAAGCAACTCCCAAACTTTTCCAGGCAACATTCCCCAAACTTTTATCGGGAATATTCCCCACCAAAACGAAGACGTTCCCCCCCAATTCCTACTTCCCTTAGAAACCGGGGGAATCCCGCTGTGAGGACTTCAGCTCCAAGAATCCCGGAATTCCGGATCCATGGAGAATCCGGGCTCAGGGCGTACCTGGCATTGGAGGTGCCAATCATCTATGGGATCTTTCCATTGGCTGATTTCCCTCTGGACGGCCGCCAGCTCATCCTGCAGGAAGCACCACATGACGGCCACGTTGCAGCCGTTGACCCAGTTGTGGTTGATGGAAATGGTGTCCTCCTGAGGGAAAAATTTGGGATTTTTGGCATCATTTGGGATAATTAATGATTAGCCACGAATTAATTTATTAGGAATGATATTATGGAATCTGCCGCTCCAAAAATCCCGTTCCTGAGAAAATCAAAATGTCCTTAATTCCCGAAATGCTGCTGTTGACCCAGTTGTGATTGATGGAAATGGCATCTTCCTGAGGGAAAAATTTGGGATAGCGCACAGATAATTAATGATTAGCCATGAATTAATTTATTAGGAATGATACTGTGGAATCTGCCACTCCAAAAATCCCATTCCTGAGAGAATCAAAATGTCCCTAATTCCCGAAATGCTGCCATTGACCCAGTTGTGATTGATGGAAATGGCGTCTTCCTGAAGGAAAAATTTGGGATAGCGCACGGATAATTAATGATTAGCCACGAATTAATTTATTAGGAATGATATTATGCAATCTGCCGCTCCAAAAATCCCGTTCCTGAGAGAATCAAAATGTCCCTAATTCCCGAAATGCTGCCGTTGACCCAGTTGTGATTGATGGAAATGGCGTCTTCCTGAGGGAAAAATTTGGGATAGCGCACAGATAATTAATGATTAGCCACTAATTAATTTATTAGGAATGATATTATGCAATCTGCCGCTCCAAAAATCCCGTTCCTGAGAAAATCAAAATGTCCTTAATTCCCGAAATGCTGCCGTTGACCCAGTTGTGATTGATGGAAATGGCGTCTTCCTGAGGGAAAAATTTGGGATAGCGCACGGATAATTAATGATTAGCCACGAATTAATTTATTAGGAATGATATTATGGAATTTGCCGCTCCAAAAATCCCGTTCCTGAGAAAATCAAAATGTCCTTAATTCCCAAAATGCTGCCATTGACCCAGTTGTGATTGATGGAAATGGCATCTTCCTGAGGGAAAAATCTGGGATAACACACGGATAATTAATGATTAGCCACGAATTAATTTATTAGGAATGATATTATGGAATTTGCCGCTCCAAAAATCCCGTTCCTGAGAAAATCAAAATGTCCTTAATTCCCGAAATGCTGCTGTTGACCCAGTTGTGATTGATGGAAATGGCGTCTTCCTGAGGGAAAAATTTGGGATAGCGCACAGATAATTAATGATTAGCCATGAATTAATTTATTAGGAATGATACTATGGAATCTGCCGCTCCAAAAATCCCGTTCCTGAGAGAATCAAAATGTCCTTAATTCCCGAAATGCAGCCGTTGACGCAGTTGTGGGTGATGGAAATGGCGTCTTTCTGAGGGGGGAAAAAAATCTGGGATAACGCATGGATAATTAATGATTAGCCACTAATTAATTCCTTAGGAAGATTGATGTGGAACTTGTCGCTCCAAAAATCCCATTCCCAAGGACCCCAAAATGTCCCTAAATCCTGAAATGCAGCTGCTGATGCAGCTGTGGGTGATGGAAATGGCCTTTTCCTTAGGAAAAATCTGGGATAACACACGGATAATTAATGATTTGAAACTAAATAATTTCCTAGGAATGATATTATGGAATGTGCTGCTCCAAAATTCCCACTCCTGAAAAAGCAAAAGCTTCCCTGGACTCGAAATCCCGGAAAACTCCTTTTCCCATGTCTCTGAACAACCCAAAATATCCCTAATTCCCGAAATCCAAATGGTGCCAGAAGGCGACAGGAATTTTGGGATGGAATGCTATGGAATCGTTCGTTAATTGGCCGTGATTCAATTAAAATTCCCAGGATTAACAACCCCACCGTGGCTCTGGCTCCTCCAGGATCCCGTTCCTGAGGGACTGGAAGCATTTCCTGAGAAAAAGCGGGAAAAGGGGATGCAGGCAGCTTTTCCCATGGAATATTCTCCGAAATTCCGGTGCCCCAAGGAGCTTTTGATGGTTTTAACATCCCAGAATTCCAGCATGATTTGGGGTGGAAGGGATTTTAAGGATCATCCCATTCCATGGGCAGGGACACTTCCCGGTACCCCAGGGCGCTCCAAGATGGAATTCCTCTTTCCTGAAAAGGATTTCCATCCTTTCCTCTTTCTTTTTCCTGGGATCTTGCTCCTCCTCACCCCAGTTCTATGCCATGGAATTCCTGGAATGGTTTTGGGTGGGAAAGGACCTGAAGGATCATCCCATTCCTGCTCTCCCAGGGTGCTCCAAACCTCATCCAAACCATCCTTGGACACTTCCAAGGATGGAACTTCTGCGGGAAAAACATTCCAAAGCCTCAAATCCTTCCCAGCATCACCCAGGAGAAGGGATCAACCTTTTTCCCTGGAAATCCCCATTTCCAATCCCAACAAAACCTTCTGGGATCCCAATTCCAAGAGAATTCCCGGCGGGATGCGTTTCCCTCACCAGGTTATGAACCTGGTGGTGCCATCCGCTGGGAATGAAGATGATCTCTCCGGCTTCCTGAAGGATTTCCAGAGGGGCTTGGCTCCGGCTGAAACGCGGATAAATCCTCTCATCCCGAAGTTCCGGAGCCGTCACGTCGAAGGGGAGATTCCCGTGGCAATCCTTCAGGAATTCCTCCTGTCCCGCGGGATACAGGAGCCATCTCTTCCGGCCACAGACGTTGGCCGACCAGCTGTAAGAGCGGAAGACGTCGGCGTGGAACGGCGTCCTGGGGAAAAAAAAAAACCAGGGATGGATGGGAGGGAACAATCCCGAAAAAATTCCAGCGGGGATTGGAGTCATTGAGAAACTGAGGCGCCGGTCCCGAAATTCCAGGAGGGATTTTAGTTGGGTTATGGAGTTTTGCCTATTCAAAGTCCGTTATATGGATACCGATCCCAAAATTCCATGAGGAATTTTGGTTAGATTATGGAATTTTGGTTATTAAATGCTCTTTAGATAGATACTGATCCCAAAATTCTTCATGGAATTTCAGATGGATTACGGAGTTTCAGCTATTCAAAATCCATTGTATGGATACTGATCCCAAAATTCCATGAGGAATTTTGGTTAGATTATGGAATTTTGGTTATTAAATGCTCTTTAGATAGATACTGATCCCAAAATTCTTCATGGAATTTCAGATGGATTACGGAGTTTCAGCTATTCAAAATCCATTGTATGGATACTGATCCCAAAATTCCATGAGGAATTTCATTTGGGTTATAGAGATTTGGCTATTCAGAGGCCATTGTATGGATACTGATCCCAAAATTCCATGAGGAATTTCATTTGGGTTATGGAGTTTTGGCTCTTCAGAGGCCTTTATATAGATACTGATCCCCAAATTCCTCATGGAATTCCGATTGGATTATGGAATTTGCGTCCTTCAAAAGCCGCTGTATCCGTACTGATCCCAAAATTCCTCATGGAATTCTGACTGGATAATGGTTTTACATCCTCTGTGCTCCTCCTCTTGAATTTATCCCCAAAAATTCCCCAAGGGCAGGGAATTCTGATCCCAACACCCCAAACTCAACTTCCGAACCAACGCCGGGCTGGAATTTTCACCTGGAAAACACCAGAGTTATCCAGGCTGCTGCACCTTCCAAGTCCCTGATCCCAAGGGAATTTCTCCTCAATTTCCCGGAGAATTTTTTGGGTTTTTTTGGGGGGCACAATTTGGGGTTTTCCCTTTTCCCTCCCATCTGGATCCAACCGGAACCAGACCTGCCCAGTTATCCTGAGGGATAACGGGATAATTCCCTGGGATATTCAGCTGGAAAAGGGATATTTTTTTTTTTTTTGGGATGAGAGCCTTACCAGGATCCCTTGGGCCCCATGTAGACGAACCGGAAATCATCCACGGCCACGGCATCCCAATATTCGTTGAGCCAATCCGAGGAAAAATACACGGGAGTGGTGTAAACATCCTGCTCAGGGAAAGCTCTGGAAAACACAAACACTTGGAAAATGGGATGGGATCATCCCCAAATCCAGCGGGAAGAGCAAGGCGGATCCTTTAGGATGGAATTCCAGTGGAATTCCAGTTGAAGGAGAAGCTCATCCCAAGTTTTCGCTATCCCAGGTTGTTCCAAGCCGGTCTTGGCCGTTTCCACGGCTCCTCTGGGAATTCCAGCCCAGCCCCTTCTCCATTCCCACAGGGAAAATTCCTTCCCAAGGTTCTTTTCCAGCTGGAGATGGAAAAGCAGAGCTGGGGGAATGGAGTGGGACTATTCCCAGAAAAGCCAATGGATACTGAAAGATCCCAAATCCGACATGTCCTTGGAATAATCCCAGTTCCAATCCCAATTCCAATGCCAATTCAAATGTTTCCCAAGGTTTGACTGTAGGAGGTGTTCCAGTCCCGTTTTCCATAGGGAGAAAACATGGAATGTTTTCCATGGAATGGTTTGGGTGGGAAGGATCTCCTTAGGGATCATTCCAATCCACGGCCAAGGACACTTCCCAAGATCCCAGGTGGATCCAACATTTCCTTGGACACTTCCAGGGATCCAGGGACAGCTTCTCTGGGAATTCCATCCCAGCCCCTCCCAGCCAGGAATTCCTTCCCACACTGAGTTTCAATGGATCTTGAGCTTGGAATGAGGCTGAGGGAATGACATCAGCCTGGAATCTTGGGGATTTTAGGAATTCCAAGGCTTTGGAATCCCTCAGGGAATGCTGGGATATTTTTCTGATGCTGAGCTCGCCTGCTTTGCCTCAAAACCCCCACGGGAACGACAATCAGGGAATCATGGAATTTTTGGCCTTGGATGGGATCTTGAAGAACATCCGGTTCCAACCCCGTACCAAGGACACTTCCCGCTATCCCAGGCTTCTCCAGGCTGGCCTTGGACATCTCCAGGGACACAGCAGCTCCTCTGGGAATTCCAACCCAGGCAGGAATTCCATTCCAGGCAGGAATTCCCATCAAAATGAAGCGGGAAGCCATTCCCCGTGTCCTATCATCCCTTATCCCAAATCCCTCTCCAGCTTTTCTGGAGCTCCTTTTGGCTCTGGAAAAGGGGGGCTCTGAGGATTCCTTGGATCCTCAGGGGAACATTCCCAAGGCTGGAATTTCGGGAATGAGCCCTGACCTTCTCAGGTGCCAGTCCTTGAGGTAGAGGCGGCCGCGGGAGGAGCGGTGGCCGTTGCCGATGTATTCCCGCCAATATTCCAGGAATTCCTTGAAGGGCAGCCGCTCCTTGGGGTTGGAGTTGTATTCCCGGACGTCGCAATTGGCCACGGGCACCACGGCTTCTCCTGGAACGACAAATCCCTCGGGAATTCACCTCCAGGAGCCGGGAGGAGTCAGCGGCAAATCGCCTCGCTCGAGGTCGTCCCTTGGGAATTGCGGGCTCGGGATATTCCAAAGGAAAATCCGGAGTTGGTTCATTTCCAGTTCCGGGCTCAGGATATTCCAAAGGAAAATCCAGAGTTGGTTCATTTCCAGTTCTGGGCTCAGGATATTCCAAAGGAAAATCCGGAGTTGGTTCATTTCCAGTTCCGGGCTCGGGATATTCCAAAGGAAAATCCAGAGTTGGTTCATTTCCAGTTCCGGGCTCGGGATATTCCAAAGGAAAATCCAGAGTTGGTTCATTTCCAGTTCCGGGCTCGGGATATTCCAAAGGAAAATCCGGAGTTGGTTCATTTCCAGTTCCGGGCTCGGGATATTCCAAAGGAAAATCCGGAGTTGGTTCATTTCCAGTTCTGGGCTCGGGATATTCCAAAGGAAAATCCAGAGTTGGTTCATTTCCAGTTCTGGGCTCGGGATATTCCAAAGGAAAATCCAGAGTTGGTTCATTTCCAGTTCTGGGCTCGGGATATTCCAAAGGAAAATCCGGAGTTGGGTAATTTCCAGTTCCGGGCTCGGGATATTCCAAAGGAAAATCCAGAGTTGGTTCATTTCCAGTTCTGGGCTCGGGATATTCCAAAGGAAAATCCGGAGTTGGTTCATTTCCAGTTCTGGGCTCGGGATATTCCAAAGGAAAATCCGGAGTTGGTTCATTTCCAGTTCCGGGCTCGGGATATTCCAAAGGAAAATCCAGAGTTGGTTCATTTCCAGTTCTGGGCTCGGGATATTCCAAAGGAAAATCCGGAGTTGGTTCATTTCCAGTTCCGGGCTCGGGATATTCCAAAGGAAAATCCGGAGTTGGTTCATTTCCAGTTCCAGGCTCAGGATATTCCAAAGGAAAATCCGGAGTTGGTTCATTTCCAGTTCCGGGCTCGGGATATTCCAAAGGAAAATCCGGAGTTGGTTCATTTCCAGTTCCGGGCTCGGGATATTCCAAAGGAAAATCCGGAGTTGGTTCATTTCCAGTTCTGGGCTCGGGATATTCCAAAGGAAAATCCGGAGTTGGGTAATTTCCAGCGACCTGAATTTTCCAGCTCTTTGTTCCACGCGCCGCAAATTTGCCGGGATTTTCTTTGCCGTGACCTGAATTTCCCAGTTTTTGGTTTTTTTTTTTTTTTTTCCCCTCTTTAAAGGGAATTTTCCTCTAAAATCCCATTAGCGAGCAAGGATTTAACATCAGAATGAATTAATTTTATTTAGGGTTAATTAAAGTTACAATTTAGGCTTTAGTGTCTTTAATGTTTCATACATTTATTTCGATATGGATTTCAATACATATTTAATTACGTTAATAAATATTGTTCCATTAATCAGGGATTCACTGATTGCAATTAATATTTGCAAAAAAGAATCCAAATTACAAAAACTTTAATATTAATTAAATACTTTAATATTAATTACAAATACTTTAAAATTAATTAATATTAATTAAATATATTAATTTTAATTAATATTAATTAAATTCAATATTGATTTATATTAATATTGCTTAAATAATATTAATTACTTTAATATAAATAAATTAATTTCATATTTCTTATTTTTCTACTAATTTCTTTTTTATTAATGATTTTCCTGATTTTCTTTCCCACGACCTGAATTTCCCAGTTTTTTGTTTTTTGGTTTTTTTTTCTTTAAAGCTTGGAATTCAGGATTTTTTTGGTGCTTTTATCCCTAAAATTCCATCCTAAAAAACCCTCCATCCTTTAGGATTTGGAAAAAAATCCAGGATTTACCAAACTCCTGCAGGAGATGCTCAAAGTCGGGTTTTCCATGGAGAAAAAAAAAAAAAATCCATGGATTAATTTACTAAAAAAGCTTGGAATTCTGCCTCTTTTTGTGCTTTTATCCCTAAAATTCCATCCTAAAAAACTCCATCCTTTAGAATTTGTACAAAATTATAGGATTTACCAAACTCCTGCAGAAAATGCTCAAAGCTGAGTTTTTAATGGGAAAAAAAAAATAAAAATCCATGATTTTGGAAAAAAAAAAGCTTGGAATTCCTGGTTTTTGGGGTTTTTTTTAATGCTTTTTCTTCCCCTAAAATTCCATCCTTTTGGATCTGGAAAAAAAAAATTCCTGGACTCACCAAACTCCTGCAGGAGATGCTCAAAGTTGGGTTTTCCATGGAGAAAAAAATTCCATGGATTAATTTCAGAAAAAAGCTTGGAATTCCTTTTTTTTTTTTTTTTTTTTAAATTTTATTTTTAGTGCTTTTTTCCCCTTAAATTCCATCCTTTCGGATCTGGAAAAAAATTCCAGGACTCACCAAACTCCTGCAGGAGATGCTCAAAGTTGGGTTTTCCATGGGAAAAAAAATTCCATGAATTAATTTCAGAAAAAAACTTGGAATTCCAATTTTTTTCCTTCTATTTTTTTGTGCTTTTATCCTTAAAATTCCATCCTAAAAAACCCTCCATCCTTTAGGATTTGGAAAAAATTCCAGGATTTACCAAACTCCTTCAGGAGATGCTCAAAGTTGGGTTTCCCATGGGAAAAAAAAAAATTCCATGGATTAATTTCAGAAAACAACTTGGAATTCCTTTTTTTTTGGTTTTTTTTTTAATTTTATTTTTAGTGCTTTTTTCCCCTTAAATTCCATCCTTTCGGATCTGGAAAAAAAAATTCCCGGACTCACCAAACTCCTTCAGGAGATGCTCAGAGTTGGGTTTCCCATGGAGAAAAAAAATTCCATGGATTAATTTCAGAAAAAAACTTGGAATTCTTTTTTTTAAATTTTTTAAGTTTTTTTATTTTTAGTGCTTTTTTCCCTTAAATTCCATTCTTTTGGATCTCGAAAAAAATTCCAGGACTCACCAAACTCCTGCAGGAGATGCTCAAAGTTGGGTTTCCCATGGGGAAAAAAAAAAATTCCATGGATTAATTTCAGAAAAAAGCTTGGAATTCCTTTTTTTTTTTTTTTAAATTTTATTTTTAGTGCTTTTTTCCCCTTAAATTCCGTCCTTTCGGATCTGGAAAAAAAAATTCCTGGACTCACCAAACTCCTTCAGGAGATGCTCAAAGTTGGGTTTCCCATCCGGTGTCACCCAAGTTTTCCTGCTGCCCCAATCCTCGGTGAACTTGGCTGAGAAGATGCAGGGATGGTTGGGAAGGAGATAATCCCGGAAAAAATCGGAATAAGTGAAGGAATCGACTCTGTCGATAAAATCCACGTGGCCCCCGGGAAGAGAGGCTGGAGAAGAATTCCCCGAATCCCGGAAAAAAGCGGTGGAACAGGCGAAGGTTGCTCTGTCCATGCAGGCTGTGTGTGGGAGGAGGGAAAAAACAAAAAAAAAAAATCAAAAAAAGTCCCGAGGAAGTTTGGAGCAAAAAAAAAAAAAAAAAAAAAAGATGAAAAAATAAAAATAACAAAATAAAATAAACCGAACTCGCTGGAAATGGGATGGGAGCTGTGGGAAATCACGGGGAAATCGGGAGTTGTTTTGGGATAATTCGGAGTTTTCCCATGGTTTCTAGAAATCACTCTTGCGGATGTTTTTCCCGTCTTGGCCGGAGCTGGTCCCGTCCTAAAAGGGCAGGAAAAGAAAACTGCGGTGGGATGTTCCCGAGAAATTAATGGATCGCGGGAAGGGAGGGGTTAAAAAAATTCCCGAAATATTTGGGGAATTGTCTCCTGCTCCGGGATCGTCCCTTTGTTCCGAGGGCTGGCGCCTTCCCGCAGAGCTTTTCCCGTGGATTTGGAGCAATGGCGGGAGAAAAATAGGGAAAAGGAAAAGGGAAAAAAAGGAAAAAAAAAAAATTAAAAAAAAAGGAGGGAAGAGTGAGTGGAGAGGGAATAAAGCAAAGAGGCTGCAGGGATGGGATTTGGGAGATGCTGAGGGACAAAAGGGATTGAGGGACAGCCAGGAGGGAATTCTCCCCTCACGGAGCTCTGAGGGATGAAAGGATTTCCAGGAGGGAATTCCTCCCTCAAATCTCCAAGAGAACACCGGGAATAAAGGATTTCCAGGAGGGAATTCCTCCCTCAGAGATCTCCAAGGGAACACCGGGATTAAAGGATTTCCAGGAGGGAATTCCTTCCTCAGAGAACTTCAAGGGAACATTGGGATGAAAGGATTTCCAGGAGGGAATTCCTCCCTCAGATCTCCAAGGGAACATTGGGATGAAAGGATTTCCAGGAGGGAATTCCTCCCTCAGATTTCCAAGGGAACACCGGGATGAAAGGATTTCCAGTAGGGAATTCCTCCCTCAGATTTCCAAGGGAACACCAGGATTAAAGGATTTCCACGAGGGAATTCCTCCCTTAGAGATCTCCAAGGGAATATCGGAATCCATGAGGGAATTCCTCCCTCAGATTTCCAAGGGAACACCGGGATTAAAGGATTTGCATGAAAGATTTCCTCCTTTAGAGATCTCCAAGGGAACACAGGGATATAGCAGTGAGATTAAAGGATTTCCAGGAGGGAATTCCTCCCTCAGAGATCTCCAAGGGAATATCGGAATTAAAGGATTTCCATGCAGGAATTCCTTCCTCAGAGATCTCCAAGGGAATATCGGAATTAAAGGATTTCCATGCAGGAATTCCTTCCTCAGAGATCTCCAAGGGAACAGTGGGATTAAAGGATTTCCAGGAGGGAATTCTCCTCTCATGGAGCTCCAAGGCATTAAAGGATTTCCATGAGGGAATTCCTCCCTCTGATCTTGAAGGAGGATGAAAGGATTTCCAAGAGGGAAATCCTCCCTCAGAGATTTCCAAGGGAACACCGGGATTAAAGGATTTCCAGGAGGGAATTCCTCCCTTAGAGATCTCCAAGGGAACACCAGGATATAGCAGTGAGATTAAAGGATTTCCAGGAGGGAATTCCTCCCTCAGATCCCCAAGGGAACACCGGTGAGAGGAATGCCAGATTTGTCTTTCCAAACAGGTTCTGACTCTGCTGGTGGATAAAACCAGCACTGAGAGATGAGAGAAACAATGGGAATGATTCCACTGATGGATGGATGGAGAAGAGGAAATTTGCCTTTACAAACCATAGGTTTGTTTGTAAATGAAATTGGATATTGAAAGATGAAAGCAACAACGGGGAAAAACCCATAAATCCCATAAGAATTAAAAATTAGGGGGGTTATACATTAAAAGGGGAATCTGAGGCATTTCGGCAAGTCTGCGCCTCTCAAGTACCTCAGCCAACGGGGAAAGAGAGAGGGAAATGCGGCCGGGAAATTGGGATAAAAAGGAGGCTTCTCCTCTGAAAAACGGAGAGACCCCAGGGGAAATGCCCCATGGCCTCTCCCTTTATTGGAATAAAGGAAAAGGGCTCCTCTGTCTCCTTTGTGGACATAAACCTCTGGTGTTCGTGGGTTAATTTTCATAACACCGGGATTAAAGGATTTCCAGGAGGGAATTTCTCCCTCAGATCTCCAAGAGAACATCGGGATTAAAGGATTTCCAGGAGGGAATTCCTCCCTTAGAGATCTCCAAGGGAACACCGGCATTAAAGGATTTCCACGAGGGAATTCCTCCCTCAGAGATCTCCAAGGGAATATCGGAATCCATGAGGGAATTCCTCCCTTAGAGCTCCAAGGGAACACCGGGATTAAAGGATTTTCATGAAGGATTTCCTCCTTTAGAGGTCTCCAAGGGAACACCAGGATATAGCAGTGAGATTAAAGGACTTCCAGGAGGGAATTCCTCCTTCAGAGATCTCCAAGGGAATGTCGGAATTAAGGGACATCCAGGAGGGAATTCCTCCCTTAGAGCTGCAATGGAACACTGGGATTAAAGGATTTTCATGAAGGAAATCCTCCCTCAGAGATCTCCAAGGGAACTCCGCGATTAAGGGAATTCCCCTCAGGGAGGTCCCAGGTGTAGGGGCGGGGAGGACCCGGACACTACAGGCCGTCGCACACCCCATCCCCGCATCGCTCTCCCGTTCCCCCCTCACCCTGGCCTCCCGCAGGAACCGGCAGCACCCCGAGGGAGCCACACTCACCCCCGGCCCCCGCGGGCCAGCCCCGCGGCTCGAATGGCGGCGGCGACACCGAGAGGCTATGGCGGACACCCCCGGAACCTCTGCGTCGGGCGGGTGAGGGCCGGGGGGGAGGCCAAAAGGGGAGCGCAGCGGCGCGGAGCTCAGCCAATAGGAACGCGCAGCGGCGCGGGGCTCAGCCAATAGGAACGCGCGGAGGGCGCAGGCTCGGAGCGGGGTCGGTGCCGCACTGAGGGAGGTGCGTGAGGGGCCCGGGGGGGCTGGAAATGGAGCGGGAGGGGCTGAGGTGGAGCTGGGGGGGGTTGGAAATGGGGCTGAGGGGTCAAAAATTGGGGTTTGGGGGGCTCCGATTCGTGTTCGGGGTGGTCTCGGACCGGGTGGGTTTTAACCGGGGCCGGGCTTGGTTTGGTCTTGGGGGTTGGGGAGGTTCCGAACCGGGAGGCGGCGTAAGCACCGAGGCGGGACCCGGGTTTGGGAGGGTTTGGAGCCGGGGCTGGGATTGGGGTTTGGGGGCGAGAATTCCATCCTGGAATTGGCTCCGGAGCGAGAGCGAGGCGAAGCTCGAAGCGGCCTTGGGGAGCAGGGTTTGGAGAGGAAAGGGGTGGTCTGGGTGAGGGGATTGAGGGGAATCTCCAATAAATTCCTGGATTACACCGAGTTGTGTGGGAGTGCGGCCGTTGAGAGGCTCCCGGGGGGAGGTGGGAATGTTCATCCTGGAGAAAAGGAGGCTCAGGGGGAATTTCTGGCTCTGCACAATTCCCTGACAGCAGGGGACAGCCGGGGAGGGTCGGGATCTGCTCCCAGGGAACAGGGGCAAGAGGAGAGGGAGGTTTAGGTCGGATTTTGGGGAAGTTTCTCCGTGGTCGGGGATTGGAATTGCTCGGGGAGGTTTGGAGTGGCCATCCCTGGAGGCGTCCAAGGAATTCCTGGATGTGAGGCTGGGATTGGGCTCAGCTTGGATTTGCTGGCCTTGGAGAGCCTTTCCAAGCTCAGTGGTTCCGGAATTCTGTGGGGAAAGAGAGGAAAGTTCTGGAGGAGCCTGGCCCAGCAGTGAAGGGGACAAAAAAGGGTTTAGGTCTTGTCCTGCAGCTTTCCCAAGCAGGATTGGGAAATACGGGGGATTTTGTGGGAAAGAGCCTTCCCACAAGAAAAGGGCATGGAGGGACAGGACACAGGGAATGGCTTCCCCCTGGTTAGCTGGGATTTTGGGAAGGAATTCCTGGCTGGGATGGAATTCCCAGAGATTTGTGGCTGCCCCTGGATCGCTGGAAGTGTCCAAGGCCAGGTTGGATCCACCTGGGATAGCAGAAGGTCCCTGCCTGTGGAAATGGATGATCCTAAAAGTTCCAACCCAAACAGCTGGAATTCTCTGCAATTCTCTCTTCCATTCTGTTTGGGGGTGAAGAGGAAGAAGAATCCCAGGAAAAAGGGAGAGAAAAGGACGGAAATCCTTCCTAGGAGGGAGGAATTCCACCTTGGAAGCAGAGGTGGGGAATGAAGGGATGAGCTCACTCCTGGATACTTCACGTCTTGGAGAATCCTAAATCTAAAATTTGTGGATTTAATAAAACTGGAATGGAGTTGTAATTAAAATAAAGAAAAAAAGGAGGCAGAGTGACTCGTTAAGATTCATGAACTCGTTTATTGAAGGTTGATGGCTCCCAGGAGTTTTTTAAGCTCGGCATTTCCCAGATTTATTTCTGGGAATAAAGCAGCCTGAGGAATTCTCAGCCGTGCAGGAGGAGGGAAAATCAACAATAAAAAAAGTGCAGGAATGTTCTGGCCGTCATTCCCAAGAGCAGGTAGGAAAAACCTGGGCATTCAATGATGAGAACATCACCCAGGGATGCCGACAGCTCCTCCCCACCCTAATTAACTCATTAGTTAATTGGCTGATCTCACCAAAGGTGAATCAGCTGCTTTTTATGGGAGCAGCTGCCAGATGATGTTCCAGGGAAAGAATTCCTGTCAAATCCACGTGCGCCTGTGACCAATCCAGGCCTGGCTGTGGGTGGAATTCCAGGATTTTGGGGTCAGGTGTGGCCCAAAAATCCGATTATTTCCTTTAAAAACCCTGTGGATAACGGGAGAGTCCAGATCTGATCCGGGAACATTTCGGGAAGAAATGGAAGGAATTTCTTGTGGAATATTTGGGATATTGGAAGAGGTCCCTGCCCATGGCAGCTGGAATTGGATGATCCTTAAGATCCCGAACCGTTCCCTGGTTCTCAGCCAGAAATCCAGGATAATTCCGAGCCCGGTTTTTCTGAGAATTCCGACCCTTTATTTAATTTTGGGAAAAATCCTTTCCTGTTTTAATTGGGAATTTTTAGTTTCTTCACGGCGTGGGAAGATTTTGGGAGCAGCCTCAGCTTTATTTTCCTTTGGAATTTTTTTCCTTGCTGAAATCTTGGCTTTGACCGCTACTTTAAATCAGGTTTTTGCACCATTTTCCTCCCTCTCTTTTCCCACTTTTCTCCAGGGTCGTGGGTTTATTGGATCAAAAGAGGCGGAGAATTTTCACTTCAAATTCCAATTTTTTTTTTGTCAGTTTATGGCTGATTTTTTTTCCCATTTCATCCCTAAAATGAATAATTAAAAAAAAAAAAAAAAAAATCCATGGAAATAAGAGATGAAAATCAAGTTTTGTTTTTTTTTTTTCCTCCAGATCTGTTGTTAATAAAAATATCATTATCTTGGGGGGGAAAAAAAAAGCGTGGATTTCATTCCCGGGTGGATTTTCCTTTGGAAAATTTGCCCTGAGGCACAGAAAGGAGCGTGGAGCTCTCAGGTGAGTCAGGAGTCACGAGACCTGAGGCTCATCCAGGGATAAAAACCTCGGGAAGTGACGGCTCTGCCCTGCCAGGGCTCGGATTCATCGCTTATTCCATAGAAATCCTCGAGTTTTGGAGGGAATTTCCAGTTTGGGAACAGCCTCAGTTGTATTTTCTTTGTGCTTCAAGGGCTTGGGGTTTTTTTGTTTTCCCGAAACTTGGAAGAGAGAAAAAAAAAAATCCCGGAGGGGAAAAAAAATTTCTCCCTGAGGGAGAAAAATGCTCCCTGAGAATTCCATGGATACAAATCCAGGTAAGGAATTTGGGATAAAGCTCAGGAAGAGCTGGTTTTCATTTATTGTTAGCTATAAATCTGTTATTATTTAAGGAATTTTCATTTTGGGAACAGCCTCAGCTGTATTTTCCTGTGGAATTTTTTTTTTTTCTTTTTCTTTTCTTTTCTTGCTGAAAGGTTGGAAGGGAAAAAAATTCCCCTTGAGAATTCCATGGATACAAATCCAGGCAAGAAACTTGAGATAAAACTCAGGAAGAGCTGGTTTTAATTTATTTACTAGGTATAAATCCATTATTATTTAAGGAATTTTCATTTTGGGAACAGCCTCAGCTGTATTTTTCTGTGGATTTTTTTTTTTTTTTTTTCTTTTTCTCTTCTTGCTGAAAAGTTGGAAGGGAAAAAAATTCCCCCTGAGAATTCCATGGATACAAATCCAGGTAAGGAATTTTGGATAAAGCTCAGGAAGAGCTGGTTTTAATTTATTATACAATATAAATCCATTCTTATTTAAGGAATTTTCATTTTGGGAGCAGCCTCAGCTTTATTTTCCTTTGGAATTTTTTTTCCTTGCTGAAACCTTGGCTGTGGCCATTCCTTTAAATCAGATTTTTGCGCCATTTTCCTCCCTCTCTTTTCCCACTTTTCTCCAGGGTCGTGGATTTATTGGATCAAAAGAGACGGAGAATTTTCACTTCAAATTCCAATTTTTTTTTTTTTTTTTTGGTCAATTTACGGCTTTTTTTTTTTTTCTTTTTCCCCCCCCCCATTTCATCTCTAAAATTAATAATGAAAAAAGTTAATAAAAATCCATGGAAATAAGAGATGGAAACCAAATAAAAGTTTGATTTTTTTTTTTTTTTTTTGGAAATAGCGTGGACTAATCCTTAATTATATTGGAATTTGGAATGTATTTAATTAAAAAAAAAAAAAAATCCCTGGAGCTGGACTTTTGAAGGAATTAATGACTCAGCAGCCTGAAAACGCTGGGAATTCTCGGTGTGGGACCAGGAATTCAGCATTCCCGAAGAAGGAGCTTTTTGTTTTCATGGGAGATTCCTCAGTTTTTCCTGGAGGGAGCGGGTTGGTCCGGAATTAAGGAGGACAATTAGTGGGGATCTCATTACTCAAGCAGCAGAAATTCCATGAGCTCCTGGGCTGGGATTAATCCACGCGTGATCCCATGAATTGGAGATTTGATGGAGAAGATGATGGATCGGGAAGCAATTAAATCCCAGTGACGTCATCAGCGTTCCCGAATTAATTGCACGATGTGACTGAGCCTCGGTGCTGGGAACTGCAGCGAGGAGGGAGATATTCCAGGAAAATTCCAACCCCAAAAAAACTTCGGGAAGCGTGGAGAGAAGCCATTCTGGGGCTGGAATTGCCCATTCCCGAGTTGGGATTGTGGGAGGCTGGAATTCCGCGTCGCCGTGAGGAAATCCCGTGGGATTAACTCCGTTGGCAGCAGCGTTCGTCTCCTGGGAAAACGCAGCCTGGGAATATTCCACTGGGAAAATCCGACAGATTTGGGAGGTTCTTTTGGGATCGTTCTGCTGGAAGCTCCGGGAGCCGCTTGGATTTGTAATTTGTGGGATCGTTGGGTCGAGTCGCTGCTGGAACCTGGAGGAGAGGTCTGAGATTGTGACAATTCCTGTAAAAAAACTGGGAATTCCTGTAAAAAAACTGGGAATTCCTGTAAAAAAACTGGGAATTCCTGGAGAATATTGAGAATTCCTGGAAAAAACTTGGCATTCCTGGAAAATATTGAAAAATTCCCAGAGAAAACTGGGAATTCCTTGAGAATATTGAGAATTCCCAGAGAAAACGGAATTCCTGGAAAAAACTTGGCATTCCTGGAGAATATTGAGAATTCCCAGAGAAAACTGGGAATTCCTGGAAAAAACTCGGCATTCCTGGAGAATATTGAGAATTCCCGGAGAATATTGAGAATTCCAGAGAAAACTGGGAATTCCTCTAAAAAACTTGGCATTCCTTGAGAATATTGAGAATTCCCAGAGAAAACTGGGAATTCCTGGAAAAAACTTGGCATTCCTGGAGAATATTGAGAATTCCCAGAGAAAACGGAATTCCTGGAAAAAACTTGGCATTCCTGGAGAATATTGAGAATTCCCAGAGAAAACTGGGAATTCCTGGAAAAAACTCGGCATTCCTGGAGAATATTGAGAATTCCCGGAGAATATTGAGAATTCCCAGAGAAAACTGGGAATTCCTCTAAAAAACTTGGCATTCCTTGAGAATATTGAGAATTCCCAGAGAAAACTGGGAATTCCTGGAAAAAACTTGGCATTCCTGGAGAATATTAAGAATTCCCAGAGAAAACTGGGAATTCCTGGAAAAAACTCGGCATTCCTGGAGAATATTGAGAATTCCCAGAGAAAACTGGGAATTCCTTGAGAATATTGAGAATTCCCAGAGAAAACTGGGAATTCCTGGAAAAAACTTGGCATTCCTGGAGAATATTAAGAATTCCCAGAGAAAACTGGGAATTCCTGGAAAAAACTCGGCATTCCTGGAGAATATTGAGAATTCCCAGAGAAAACTGGGAATTCCTGGAAAAAACTTGGCATTCCTGGAGAATATTGAGAATTTCTAGAGGATATTGACGATTCCTGGAGATTATTGACAATTCCTGGAGAATTCCTGAAATGTCCTTAACGTGCCTGGATGTTGAGATGCCAGAGGGGAAGGGGAGGGAGGAGGGATTTATGAAGGAGGATGAGCTGGAATTTTGGGATATCCTGGATTTTCCTGTTGGTCTGTGGGAAGGTGAGGATGAGCTGGGAACGGGAATATTCCAGGATAAGAATGGAATTCTTGGTAAAAATGCATGGCCAGTGATGCTGATGGTTTTTTCCAGAGGAAATCTTGGATTTTGGGATATCCTGGATTTTCCTGTTGATCTGTAGGAAGCTGAGGATGAGCTGGGAATGGGAATATTCCAGGATAAGAATGGAATTCTTGGTAAAGTGAGGTGGCCAGTGATGCTGACAGCTCTTTCCAGAGGAAATCTTGGATTTTGGGATATCCTGGATATTCCTGTTGATCTGTGGGAAGCTGAGGATGAGCTGGGAATGGGAATATTCCAGGATACGAACGGAATTCTTGGTAAAATGAGGTGGCCAGTGATGCTGATGGGCTTTTCCTGAGGAAATCTTGGATTTTGGGATATCCTGGATTTTCCTGTTGGTCTGTGGGAAGCTGAGGATGAGCTGGGAATGGGAATATTCCAGGATAAGAATGGAATTTTTGGTAAAAATGCTTGGCCAGCGATGCTGATGGGCCATTCCAGAGGAAATCTTGGATTTTGGGGTATCCTGGATCTTTCTGTTGGTCTTTGGGAAGGTGAGGATGAGCTGGGAATGGGAATATTCCGGGATAAGAATGGAATTCTTGGTAAAAATGCATGGCCAGTGATGCTGATGTTTTTTTCCTGAGGAAATCTTGAATTTTGGGATATCCTGGATTTTCCTGTTGGTCTGTAGGAAGCTGAGGATGAGCTGGGAATGGGAATATTCCAGGATAAGAATGGAATTTTTGGTAAAAATGCTTGGACAACGATGCTGATGGGCCATTCCAGAGGAAATCTTGGATTTTGGGGTATCCTGGATCTTTCTGTTGGTCTGTGGGAAGCTGAGGATGAGCTGGGAATGGGAATATTCCAGGATAAGAATGGAATTCTTGGTAAAAATGCATGGCCGGCGATGCCGATGGGCTATTCCAGAGCAGATATTCCTGTGCTTAAAATCGATTCCCCAAATTCCTTGGATAAAGAGCCGGATTAATTCGTGCTTATTAAGCATTCCTGCCGCCTTTTTTGTTTTTCCCTTGGATTTCAGTTTCTCCCTCTGGACTGGAGAACGTTCCCCTGGGAGAGGAGGCCGGGATGAGCGAGGACATCCGGATCCATTCCTGGCCTTGCTCCTACTACCTGGACGCCACCAAGCAATGGATCCCTGGGAAGCTCTCCCTGACTCCCGTTTCCGTCCGGTTCGTGGCCGACAAAACCGGGGAGCTCCTGGTGGATTTCCGACTCGCCGGGATCGGCGAGATCAAGAAGGAATCTTCCCACTTGATCTTCAGCTCCCTGACGGTCCTGGAGAAGGGCACCAAGCACTGGTTCAGCTCCCTGCATCCCAACAGGAACGTGGTTTTCAACATCCTGGAGCATTTCTGGAGGGAGCAGCTCTTATCCGGCCAGGAAGCCGGAGCGGGAGCGGCTTTGGGATCCAGCAAGGGCAAGGAATTAACGGGAATGTTGGAGGGATCCCAGAAACGCCTGGAGGACACGGCCAAGGTGCTGCATTCCCAAGGGGAGCAGTTTGACAACATCATGAGGGGGCTCCACAAGATCGAGGGGGACATGGATGTGGCGGACAGGTAGGGAATGGGAGCGTTCCCGCAGCTGGGAATGGTTTGGTGGGCCTGGAATTCCTGTGGGAGATCGTCAGGGAATGGAAACAGTGGATTTCTGGTCGGAGGGATGGAGCAGCTCCGTGAGGAAAGGTTTGAGGGAGTTGGGAATGTTCAGCGTGGAGAGGGCTCCAGGGAGAACTCGGAGCCTTTTCCAGGGCTGGAATGGGATCCAGGAGAGCTGCAGAGGGACTGGGACAAGGGCTGGAGGGACAGGACACAGGGAATGGCTCCCACTGCCAGAGGGCAGGGATGGGTGGGAGATTGGGAAGGGATTCCTGGCTGGGCTGGAATTCCCAGAGCAGCTGTGGCTGCCCCTCAGTGGGATGAATGGGATGGGAAGGATGGAGGAATTGATTTCCATGGAATAATCAGCAGCTTGGTTGCCGTAGGGAATTCTGTCATTCCCATTTTCCTGAGGGAAAGCAGGACGTGAATTCCCAACAAACGCTGCCTGGTTTTTCTCCCCTTTGGAAAACAAGGGTAACAAGGAGGAACTTCCTCGTTTTCCACTTGGATGGAAGCTGAATCCAGGGATGGCCAGATTATTGGATAATCCCGAGGATTAGGAATTTTTAGGAATTCTCGAGAGGGATTTAGGTTTTGGTGCTTCTGGGGCAGGGAGGAGTGGTTGGGAGAGGTGGGAATTGGGAAGGAATTCCCAGGGAAGCTGTGGCTGCCCCTGGATCCCTGGAAGTGTCCAAGGAAAAGTTGGATCCCCCTGGGACAGTGGGAGCTGCCCATGGATTGGGATGATCCTTAGGATCCCTTCCCATCCCAGCCTTTTGTGCCCAGGAAATGTTGGGAATTCCGCTCTGGGAATTCGGGAGTGCCACAATCTCCTTCCTCCCACCTGTGCCCCGCTCCATAGGAATAAAAACTGGGATTGATGGAGCTGAGCAGCGTTGGCTGCGTCCATCCCTGCTGCCATTCCTGGGAAATCCAGAGCTGTGCCTGCTTTTTTTCCCTTCCCGCCATTTTTTCCCTTCCCGCCATTTTTCCCTTTCCCACCTTTTTTTTCCCGCCATTTTTCTTTCCCTCTGTTTTTTCCCTGCCCTTTTCTCTTCCCGCCATTTTTCCCCCCACAGCTTCCCTGGAAAAATTTTCCCTTGATTTTCTAAGAATATCCCCAAGCATTTAAAAAAACTTTGGATTTAATGGGAAAGAATCCGGAATGGGGAATTTTGGAGAAGCTCGTGGTAGGGTTGGAATATCCCAAAATTCCAACAGCCAGGGAAAAGCAGGAATTGTCGGGAGTGGGAGCTGCCAGGGCTCCTTGGGAATATTTTTGCCAAGTATTTCCTTATCTTGGAAGCCTCTGGATAAAATTCCAGCAGGAGTGAGGGGGATGCAGGCTCTGGAGCATGAGGAGAGGAATGTGGGGAGGGATTTGGAATTCCATGGATTCAAGGGCAGCTAAACATTACCCAGCTCGGAGCTCTGGCAGAAAATTCCAGAGGGCTCTTCCCAGTTTTTATTGAATTGAAGGAGCAGGGAATTTCTGAGAGTATCCCAAAGTTTTAACGGACTTAAAACCAGGGAATTAAACCAGAAATCGGGATTTTAGGGATGATTCTTGTTGGTTTTCCTGTGAAAAAAATGGGAATATTTTCCATGCCCTTGGAGCAGGAGCTGAACCGGAACAATTCCAGCTCCTGGCTCCCTTCCCTGTTTGTTGGGAATGTTTTCCTTAGGGAGCTGCACCCACAGTGGAGTCTGGACACTTCTGGGGAAATTTCTGCTGGATTTTGGAGCCTCAGCCTGGAATTTTTTTGTGGTTTTTTTTTTTTTTTTTTTTCCTTGGGAATCTGGGTGTGGAGCAAAGGAAAGAAGTGGCATCAGGCCGAGGGGGTGAAGGGAAAGGAGCAGGAAAAGGCCTTGGAAGTGGTGCTGGATGGACAGGAGTGGGAATACTGAGGAACACACAGGTGGAAAATGGACCTGGAAAAATCCACTTCCAGTTCCAGCTGGGATTCTGGGAGTTCTCCCGATGGATTCTGAGGAGAAGGTGGGGTTGGGAGTGACCGGATCCTGGGAAACTGAATGGGTTTGAGGAGGGAATAACAGGCTGGATTTGGGATGAAGGAATTTAGTCTGTGAGGATTTTCTTGGAACTGCTGGAATATACCCAGAGCCCTTCCCTCTTCCAGGCTGTTGACAGAGCTGGAATCTCCTTCCTGGTGGCCCTTCAGCACCAAACTCTGGAAAACCCCTCTGGAATGGAAACCCAAGGAAAACCCCGCAGCTCCCAGCCCCCAAAACCAGGAAGAAATCCTGCTGCGAATCCCCGTGATCATCACCCACAGGCCGGATTCCAGCGCCAAACCGGGAAAACTCACGCTGCTCCCCTCGGGCTTGGAAATCCGGGATTGCAATTCCCAGCTCCTGCACCGCTTCGAATCCCGGGATGTGGATGATATCCGCGTGCACACTCCCTACGAGATCAGCGTCCGGCAGAGATTTATCGGGAAGCCCGACAATTCCTACCGGCTCCTGGCGGCGCGGATGCCCGAGGTCATTCCCATCCTGGAGATGCAGTTCAGCAAGAAAATCCAGTTTTTGGAGGATGCTCTCGGATTTGCCGGAGCCGCGAAATCTCCTGCGGCGGATTTGGGGACGTCCGTCTGGCAGGCAGGTGGGTGGCGGGGAATTCCAGGCTCCGAAGGTTTCCAGGTTTTTTTTCCCCCGTGGAATATTTCAGAGGTGAATCGTTCCCTGCAGCGAGTCTGTGGTGAGGAGAAATCCAAGGAATAAACTCCAGGAATATATTCCGAGCCTTTGGCGCTGCTGGTTTTCCTGGAGTTAATTCCCAGCTGGAGGGAATATCCAAGAATTAATATCTGGTAATTGATATCCAATATCCAAGAATTAATATCCAATATTTCATCTCCCATGTCTGGTAGCCAATAATCAATATGTGATATCCGGTATCCAATATCCTAAATCCCATAACCAGCAGTCAATAGCCAATATCCCATATCCAATAATTAATATTCCATATTCCATGTGTCATATCCGGTATTCAATATCCAATATTTAATAATATCTCATATTAAATAATTAATATTCCATATCCAATGTCTCATACCCAGTATCCCATATCTCATATCCAATATTTAATACCCAATATCTCATATCCCATATTCCATATCCAATGTTTAATGATATCCCATATCCAATAATTAATATTCCACATTCCATGTCTCATTTCCATTATCCCATATCCAATGTCTCACATCCAGTATCCCATATCCCATATCTCATATCCAATATTCAATAGCCAATATCTCATATCCCATATTCAATATCCAATATCTAATGATAGCCTATATCCAATAATTAACATTCCACGTCTCATTTCCATTATCCCATATCTAATATTTGATATCCAGTATCCTATATCCAATATTTAATAGCCAATCTCATATCCCATATCCAATATTTAATGATATCCCATATCCAATAATTAATATTCCATGTTCCATGTCTCATATCCAGTATCCCATATCCAATATTTAATACCTAATATCTCATATCCAATATTTAATATCCAATATCTCATATCCAGTATCCCATATTCAGTAATATCCCATATCCAATATCCAGTTTTAATAATCAATATCCCATATTTCATATCCCATATATAATATCCAACATCCAGTATCCAAAATTTATTAATATCCCATATTTAATATCCAATATCCCATATCTCATATCCAAGATTTAAGTTTGGATATCCACTGCTATCCAAAATCCCATATCCAGTAATTAATATCCCATATTTCATATCCCATATCCAATTTCCAATATCTAGTATCCAATATTTAATAATCACTATCCCATATCCCATATTTAATATCCAGTTTTAATAATCGATAGCCCATGGCCAAAATCCAGAATTTATATTAAACCTTTAATTCCCTTAAATCCTGAAAATTTACCCCAAATATCTGGGAAATCTTTAATTAAAACCTGGGATACACCTGATTTTTTCCATATTAAAAAACCCCAGGATTTTGATATTTGACAAGTCCGGGTGTTGGAATTCCGGAGATTTTGGAATCATTGTAAGAAAACTTTGGAGTTTGAAAATTCCCAACGAGAAAATTGGTGTTCCCTACTATGAATCCTTCTAAAATTCCAGGTTTTTTTCAACCCGACCCTGGGAATTTTTGACAGCTTGGAATTTATTCCTCCCAGTGTCCCTGAATCCTTTTTTTCCCCCCTTGACTTTTGAACCCCAAAGGAACAAATCAAAGACGGATTCGGTGCTAAAAACACCTGGAAAATCGGAATAAATGAATAAATCCACCGCTATCCTGTTGCTGAGGAATATTCCAGCTTGGAAAAAAACTCCTTTATTTTTAAGGAAGTGAATTTTGGCTGCTGGAATTCCAGCACAACAACTCCAAAGAAAAAAACTAAAAAAACCCCCTGCTGTTATTCCAACAAATTCCCGCTTCCTGACGGAATTCCAGAAAATAATTGGCTCTCCAGCCTTTTTTCCAGAGGTTTTCCCGCTGTTTTCCAGCTGGATTTTGCAATCTTTCCCTGTTTAATTTGGAAAAGCTTGGGAAGCAGAGGGGAGGTGATGGAAATCCTGACTTTCCCAGGTTTTTTTTGTTGTTTTCCTTGGATTTGTCACCGTTCCCTTTCCGTCACAAGGTGGCACTCATGGACCGTGTGTGATCCTTTGGGATTTTTCCTTGGAAAACTGGGTTTTTTTTTTCCCCTCCTGATTTTTCTCAAATCAGGAGGGGAAAAAAAAAATCAATTTTTTCTTTTTTTTTCCTGTGCCTATCTCTCTGTTTTCCAATGGGGAATTTTAGGAGAATATCCATGCAGGGCTTGGAAATCTCTGGGAAAAAGTTGGATTTTCCCTCGAAAATGGTGCAATCCCACCCGGATCCTTTGTTTATATCAATCCTGCCCTTGGTTTATTTCTCAATTAGAAATTTACAGAATTAAATTATCAATTAGAAATTTACAGAACGAAATGAATCGATTTATAAACCGCAAATTTGTAGAATTAAGTTATGGATTTATAAATCCCAAATTTACAGAATTGCTATAAATTTATATATTAAAAATTGATATAATTATGGATTTATCAACTATAATTTTATAGAATTAAATGATAAACTTACAGAATTAAATTCCCCCCCAAAAAAAGTCATTTCCCCCAAGAATTTTGGCTTCATTCCATGTGGAAAAGGAATTTAGGGGTTATCTGGAATTTTTTTAAACTGCTGGGCACTTTTTTCCAATTTTTTGTTTATTTTTTTTTTTTGGGATAAATGTTGAAATGTTGGAGCAGCCTTGATCCAGTTTTATCCCGAAAAATGGCTGAGAACTTGCCAGGATTAAAAAAAAAACAGATTCCAATCCTGAATTCCATCTGCAGTGGGTTAATTTAGGGCAGTTTAATCCTGATATTCCCAGATTTTTTTTTCCCTTGAGAGGGTGAACTTTCCCTCTGAAAAAATTCCCTTTTCATTTCAATTTTCCAGGAATTCCTGGGAAAATTTTGCCTTTTTTTATTTTCATCTTTGACACGAAAGAACCCAAATATTCCTGACTTTCAGCCCCTTCTATCCCTAAAAATTTGCTGGGAATTCCAGCTCTCCTTCCTCATCCCTTCATATTTTGCATTCCCACGTTTTCTTCCTTAATCCAGGATTTTTTTCCTGTCCTCGGTGGGATGAATGGGATGGGAAGGATGGAGGAATTGATTTCCATGGAATAATCAGCAGCTTGGTTGCTGTAGGGAATTCTGTCATTCCCATTTTCCTGAGGGAAAGCAGGACGTGAATTCCCAACAAATGCTGCCTGGTTTTTCTCCCCTTTGGAAAACAAGGGTAACAAGGAGGAACTTCCTCGTTTTCCACTTGGATGGAAGCTGAATCCAGGGATGGTCAGATCATTGGATAATCCCGAGAGTTAGGGATTTGTAGGAATTCTCGAGAGGGATTTAGGGTTTGGTGCTTCTGGGGCAGGGAAGAATGGTTGGGAGAGATGGGAATTGGGAAGGAATTCGTGGCTGGAATTCCCAGGGAAGCTGTGGCTGCCCCTGGATCCCTGGGAGTGTCCAAGGAAAAGTTGGATCCCCCTGGGACAGTGGGAGGTGTGGGATGGGATCATCCTTAAAATCCCTCCCAACCCTAATCCTGGGATAATCCTGCTGTATGGATTGGGAATGTGTTGCTGCTTCTCCTCTGCTCCGATGAATCCCCACGTTCTGGATGATCCCATTTTCCAAAGACTCCCTGCAGTAATCAGTCCTCTCCTGGGCACCTCCAGGAGAGAAATTGTTTGGAATACACCTTGAATATCCCTGGGAAGGCATAATTAATTGGGACAAATTGGATCCCGAGCCTTCCCAAATTCCCGTGGAGCAAAGTACAGCTCAGCCATATCCCATATCTAGTATCCAATATTTGATCCCCTATCCAGTATTTAATGTCCCGTATCCAATATCCCATGTCCAATAATTAATATCCAGTGTCCCATATCCCTTATCCAATATTTAATATCCCTTATCCAATATTTAATATCCCACATCCCATATCCTATATCAAGTATCCCATAATTCATATCCCATATTTAATACACAACATCCCATATCCCACATCCAGTATATAATATCCAGTATCCCATATTCTGTATCTGGTGTCCCATATCCAATATCTCATGTCCAGTAATTAATATCCAGTGTCCCGTATCTCAGATCCCTTATCCAATATTTGATATCCCACATCCCGTATCCAGTATTTATTACTGAATGTCCCATATCCCATATCCAGTATATAATGTCCAATATCCCATATCTGCTGCTGAATCCCAGAATGAACCTTAAGGATCGTCCCGTCTTATCCTGTCCCATCTTCCCATCATCTATCAATCATCTTCCCATCATCTATCAATCATCTTCCCATCATCTATCAATCATCTTCCCATCATCTATCAATCATCTTCCCATCATCTATCAATCATCTTCCCATCATCTATCATCTTCCCATCATCTATCTATCTTCCCATCTTCCCCCTCCCATCATCTTCCCCCTCCCATCATCTTCCCCCTCCCATCATCTTCCCCCTCCCATCATCTTCCCCCTCCCATCATCTTCCCCCTCCCATCATCTTCCCCCTCCCATCATCTTCCCCTTCCCATCCCATCATCCATCTTCCCATCCCATCATCCATCTTCCCATCCCATCATCCATCTTCCCATCCCATCATCCATCTTCCCATCCCATCATCCATCTTCCCATCCCATCATCCATCTTCCCATCCCATCATCCATCTTCCCATCCCATCATCCATCTTCCCATCCCATCATCCATCTTCCCATCCCATCATCCATCTTCCCATCCCATCATCCATCTTCCCATCCCATCATCCATCTTCCCATCCCATCATCCATCTTCCCATCCCATCATCCATCTTCCCATCCCATCATCCATCTTCCCATCCCATCATCCATCTTCCCATCCCATCATCCATCTTCCCATCCCATCATCCATCTTCCCATCCCATCATCCATCTTCCATCCCATCATCCATCTTCCCATCCCATCATCCATCTTCCCATCCCATCATCCATCTTCCCATCCCATCATCCATCTTCCCATCCCATCATCCATCTTCCCATCCCATCATCCATCTTCCCATCCCATCATCCATCTTCCCATCCCATCATCCATCTTCCCATCCCATCATCCATCTTCCCATCCCATCTTCCCATCCCATCATCCATCTTCCCATCCCATCATCTTCCCATCATCTTCCCACCCCATCGTCAGCAACTCCACGGAAATCTCCAAGCTGACCTTGGCCATTCCCAAGGATCCAGCAGCTTCTCTGGGACTCCTGAATCCTCCCGTCCTTCCCAGGGATTTTTTTCCTTTAAGATCCGAGCAGGGAACATCTTTCTGAGCGCGGAATTTCTGTCGCAGCCGCGGGATTCCTGGGAGCGGCGGCGAATCCGGGATCTCCGGCGGGAAGCGGCGAAGGGCCGGACAAGGAGCAGGCGCAGCTGCAGAAAATATCCCAGGAAGAAGCCAAGGAGCTCAGACAGGTAAAAACCGGGATCAAATTTATGGGGGGAAAAAAAAAAATTAATTTCTTCATTTTGTCGTTGCCTTCAGCAAATATTCCCGGGAATCGATTTTCTTGGGAATATTTGGAATTTTCCTCAAGCCTGGGATGAAAATTCCCCAGATCATTTTAGAATTTTTCCGTGCGAATCAGGGATTATTCGCTTCGTTGGATTGATTGGAATGCGACCTCTGGAAAATCCCGATTTGGACAATTTGAAATTTAAAATTGGAGAAATTTTATCGTTTTCCGGCTTTTTTTTTTCGGATTTGCCCTCTGGTGTCTTATTCCAGAAAAATCCACAAAATGTTCCAGGGATAATTTTTATTTAGGAAATCAATGTGGAATCCAGTAAATGAGGGAATTTCCCCTGAGATTTCACTGCGAAAAATGTCAATATTTCAAGGAATCCAGTGGGATGTTTTTCCTTCCATGGCTTTTTAAGGAATTTCTCTCACAAAACTTTTAAGTGAAAAATTCCCCTTTTTAATTTTTTTTTCCTCTGGCATCTTATTTTTTTGGAATTCTTTGCTAATTCATTTGCCTGCAGTTTTCTGGCTATTTTTATTGTAATTTTTTAATAGCATTTTATGGAGTTTTATTTTAATTTTTAGTTGAATTTTTAATGTTATTTGTGTAATTTTATGTAATTTTATTTTTTAAATTTTATGTATTTTATTTGATTTTAATTTATTTTTATTTTATTTATTTTTATGGTTGTTTTTTAATTCTATTTTTTGTTATTGTTTTTAATTCTAATTTTATTTAATTTCATTTAATTTCATTTTTATTTTATCTTAATTTCTTTTTATTTGTATTTTAGGCTTTTATACATGTAATTTTATGGTGTTCTAAAATGCAATTATTTAAAAATTTTTATTTAATTTTTTTCAATTTTTTTATGTATTAATTTTTGTTGCTCTTGTTTTATCTTTATTTTTATGTTATTTTCATATTTATATATCTTATGTATTATTATACATATTATGTATATTTATATTTATATTATCTTATGTACTCTTATTTTTTAAAAATGATTTTTAATTTTTAGCTTTTATGTCTTTTTTTTAGTTTCTACTTGATTTTATCTCGATTAATTTTTATTTTTTTTTATTTTCGCTTTAATTTTTGTTTTTAATTTTTATTTTTAATTTTTATTTTTACTTTCATTTTTCATGTTACGTCATTATTTATGTTATTTTTTAAATCATATTTTTAAAAAATCGTATTCATTTATTTTTTAAATTTTATTGATTTGATTTGAATTTTTTTTTTTTTTTAATTTGATTTAATTTTTTTATGATGGGGAAAAATATCCTGCCAGAGGGCGGGGCTGGATGGAATTTTGGGAAGGAATTCCTGGCTGGGCTGGAATTCCAGAGATTTGTGGCTGCCCCTGGATCCCTGGAATTGTCCAAGGCCAGGTTGGATCCACCTGGGACAGCAGAAGGTCCCTGCCCATGGAATTGGATGATCCTTGAGATCCTTCCCACCCCAAACCATTGGAATTCTCTCTCCTCTTCTGCTTGGGGGTGAGGAGAAGGAAAACTCCTGGGAGAAAGGAAGGGAAAGGGACGGAAATCCTTCCTAGGAGCGAGGAATTCCAGCCTGGGGTGAGGAGACAGAGGTGAGGCTTGGGAATGATGTTGGGAAAGGAGGGAACGAGGTCTATCATCCAAGGCCAGGCTTGGACCAGCCTGGGACGGCGGGAGGTGTCCAGGCTTGGAACTGGACCATCCTTACGGCCCCTTCCGAATTCCAGGGATTCTGGGATGTAAATCCGTGAAAGATCCCGCCGCTCCGAACCCCTAAGCGCGAGCTCTCCGTGTTTCCCTCCGGCAGATCCTGAAGAAGCTGAAGGGCCTGGCCCTGGAGACGGAAGCGGAGCTGGAAAGGCAGGACGAGGCCCTGGATTCCATCGGCAGCTCCGTGGATCGCGCCACGCTCAACATCGACCGGCACAACCGCAGGATGAGGAAGCTGACGTAACTCCCCGGCGGGATCCCAGGAGCATGCGGGAGCCGGGGTTTTCCAGGACTGGTTTTTTCCCGAGACGCTTTGGGAAGGGTTTGGGATGAGGTTTGGAAGATGGCGCTGCTAGGGGTGAGTTCCTGAGAGGAGTGAAGGTCCCTGGATCTTGGATGAGGTGTGGATCTTGGATGAGGTGTGGATCTTGGATGAGGTGTGGATCTTGGATGAGGTGTGGATCTTGGATGAGGTGTGGATCTTGGATGAGGTTTGGATCTTGGATTGATGGTTGGATCTTGGATAACAACTGGATGTTGAATGGTGGTTGGATCTTGGATGAGGTTTGGATCTTGGATCATGGCTGGATTTTGGATGAGGTTTGGATCTTGGGTCATGGCAGGAAGTTGGATCATGGCTGGATCTTGGGTGAGGTTTGAATCATGGATGAGGTTTGGGTCTTGGATCATGGCTGGATCTTGGATAAGGTTTTGGATGTTGGATCATGGCTGGATCCTGGATGAGGTTTTGGATCTTGGATGAGGTTTTGGATGTTGGATCATGGCTGGACTTTGGATGATGGTTGGGTCTTGGATGAGGTTTGGATCTTGGATGAGGTTTGGATCTTGGATGAGGTTTGGATCTTGGATGAGGTTTGGATCTTGGATGAGGTTTGGATCTTGGATGAGGTTTGGATCTTGGATGAGGTTTGGATCTTGGATGAGGTTTGGATCTTGGATGAGGTTTGGATCTTGGATGAGGTTTGGATCTTGGATGAGGTTTGGATCTTGGATGAGGTTTGGATCTTGGATGAGGTTTGGATCTTGGATGAGGTTTGGATCTTGGATGAGGTTTGGATCTTGAATCATGGCTGGATTTTGGATGACAACTGGATGTTGAATGGTGGTTGGATCTTGGATGGGGTTTGGATCTTGGATGGTGGCTGGATCTTGGATCATGGCTGGATTTTGGATGAGGTTTGGATCTTGGATCACGGCTGGAAGTTGGATCATGGCTGGATCTTGGATGAGGTTTGAATCATAGATGAGGTTTTGGATGTTGGATCATGGCTGGATCTTGGATGAGGTTTTGGATCTTGGATGAGGTTTTGGATCTTGGATGATGGCTGGACTTTGGATGGTGTTTGGATCTTGGATGATGTTTGGATCTTGGATGGCTGGGTCTTGGCTGATGGTTGGACCTTGGATCACATTTGATCTTGGATGATGGTTGGAGGCTTTTTTTTGGATGGAAAGATCCAAATTTCCAATCGGGATGAAACAAAACTCGTGGATCCTCCACTACTAAACCCTGTAAAAATAGGAAGGGATGCGACAAAACCTGGCTTAATTTTAATTCATTAATTCATTCACTAATTAACGTGCTTTTTCACTTTGCTGCTTGCCAGCCCATGAATTCCCTCTCCAGCTCTTTCCCTAAAATCCTTAGGATCCAATCCTGGGTTTTTTTTGTTTTTTTTTTTTTTTAATTTATTTGCACTCAGTGGTGATGAAACATTTCAAGGCTTTTCCAAAATTCCTAAAAAAAAAGAAAGGGAATATTTTCAATGGAAGTCTGAAGCTTACACTTGGCTCTGCTGAGAGCAGAGATTCCCCCTCCTAAATTGTTGATAATCCATAGGGAAAATTCCCCATTTCCTCAATCCCTACCTTTTCCAAGGAGCTGTTGTAAAATATCATTTCTTAAATTATTATTTTTTTTACTTTTAATTTAAATATTATTTTTGTGTGTTGGTTGCTAATCCGACACTTCCGGTGCAATATTTTGAAACAGTGAAGCTTCAAATCCTTGGATTCAGTGGAATCCAACCTAATTTTGGGAGAAGATGACACCGAACTGTGTCGAGGGTTTGTATTCCTTCACCTTAGTTGGGACTGGAGTAAAATTTATTCCAAGTTTTTCCTGGCATGCACTTTATTGGATAATCCGGTGATTATTCCGTATCCCTCAATTATTTCCTGGGAATAAAATCCTCTCGGAGCTTCTCCTGATTTTTCCCCATCCCCAAATCGCTGCTGATTTACCGGGAGAGAAAAAAAACCAACTTCCCACACCTCATTTTTTTCCGTGGATTTCCAAGTGGATTTCGCACCAAATCCGTGTTTGTTGAGGCTGGGATGGGATCTGGGAATGGGACGAGTCCAACCCAGAATTCCCAAAAGGAAATCTTTTGGATTTGAGTGTTTTTTGAGGGTGTTCTTTGTGCCATATTTTTTATTGTTGTGGGGTTTTAGCACTGACTCTGTATTTTGTGGGTTGTGCTGAGTCCAACATATCCCCAAAAAACTTGGAATATTCCTTGGAAAACCCATCCTGGAGCTGTACATTGCCTGAATTCCATGTGCCGGAAGGATTTTCCACCTGTAATTCCTTCTTATTAAATCTCTCGGAATTGAGATTTTTTTTTCTCTCTCATGTCTTCATTCGGCTGGGAATTTGTGTGAAAAATCCGTCCCTGTTTTCCTGTGGGATGGGAATTCGTGGATTCTGTGGGTTTGGGCTTTAGGATGGGTTTATTTGGGATTAAAAATATGGAAAATATTCCGAGCTGGATGAGCTTAATGCTTCCAACCCATTCCAGAATTCCATGATTTTCAGCAAGGCTTGGCTGATATTCCAGATGGGCCTCAAAATCCTGGAAAAATGGGATTTTTTTTTTTTTTTTTTGCTGGAATCCTCATGGATTTAACAAGAAAAGATCCTGCCCTGGGGGAGGAGCAATCCTGGGAATCTGGACATGGTGGGAACACCCAGCTGGACCTGGAGGTGCTGCAGGATGGAATTCCCACATGGATTGGTTTGGGAAGGATTTTTTTTAGGAACATCCAATCCCATCCCAGGTTGCTCCAAGCCCTTTTTTCCATGCGAGGTGGATTGGAATGGGATGATCCTGAAGATCCCTTCCATCCCAAACCATTCCAAGATTTTCCGGGATTTTCTGGGATTCTTGGTCTGAAGATGGAGATCCCTTCCATCCCAAACCATTCCAAGATTTTCTGGGATTTTCTGGGATTCTTGGTCTGAAGATGGAGATCCCTTCCATCCCAAACCATTCCAAGATTTTCTGGGATTTTCTGGGATTCTTGGTCTGAAGATGGAGATCCCTTCCATCCCAAACCATTCTGGGATTTTTCCAAGATTTTCTGGGATTCTTTGTGCCGTGTTCCTGACTCCTTGTGTTGACTGAAGATCCTGAACTCTGTGGAATCCCAAAATTCCCACATGCTGCTGGATTTGAGAGATTCCAGATGGGAATTCCGCGTCCCAAGTGACAGATGTGGAAACACGACCCAAAACTGAGGCTCCAAAGAAATCAGGGCTTGCTCCATGGGGAAGCTGCCCTCTGTAATGACCTGTCCTTCTCCGTGGATCATCCAAGGAGCCTGGAGATTTCTGGATTTGGGAATTCTTCCTTATCCTCTGCAGAGCCTTTCCGGCTCCCTGAGGAAAACTTGGAAACTTCGAGCTTGGAAAACGCATCCCAAAAAGAGAGGGAACACCTTGGGAGCCGCCACCGTTGGATCCCGGAGAGTGAAATCCCATGATCCTAATTCCATCCCCTCTCTGTGTCCTGTTTTTCCACACTTTTTTTTATGGATTGCCGCTTCCCGAGGGCAGCGAATTCCCGGAGTGAGGAAAAAGTCCCGTTCCGCCTTGGCTTTGGCTCCTCTCGGGCGGTTTGGCCTCGATTTTGTGCTTCCTTATGGCAAATGCCGGTGGGATGTTTTTTTGGGAGAGGAGGTGGGATGGAGGGATGAAAGGAGGGGCTGGGAAAAAAGGGATAACAACTCCTGAAGTGCCTCTTTTCCCACCTTTCCATTTAAAAAAAAAAAAAAAAAAAGTTGGGAAAACTTGAGCTCATAAAGGCAGGGTGAAGATTTCCACCGCTCTCTCCTCGGCTGTGACCGCGGCTGGGGATCTATTCGATTTAAATCCGAGGAAATCGCGGAAAAAAAGCAACAACAAAAAAATCCTGCTCCAGTTTGGGAGGAAATACCCTGGGCCAAATTCCGTCAAAAAAAAGAAAGGAAGGGAAGGGAGTGGGAATTGTGTATGGATATGGATGGATCAACTGGACGGGGAGGTGGGAATGGGAGCATGGATTTGGAATTCAAACGTTCTCCTGTTCATCCTGTCTGTGGGGATGATGGAATTCCAGGATGGATTGGATGGGAAAGGGACCTTAAGTATGATCCCGTTCCACCCATTCCATGGTCTGGGAGACCTCCCACTATCCCAGGCAGCTCCAAGTGTCCAGCCTGGCCTTGGACACTTCTAGGGATCCGCTCCTCTGGGAATTCCAGCCCAGCCCTTCACCAGGAATTCCTTCCCAATATCCCATCTAAACCTCCTCTCTCTCAGTTTGAAGCCATTCCCTGTTTTCCTGTCCCTCCATCCCTTGGGAATTGTCTCTCTCCATCTTTCCTGCAGCTCCTTCAGGTCCTGGAAGGTCACACTGAGGTCACCCCAAAGCTTCTCCTCTCCAGGTGAACATTCCCAGCTCTCCCAGCAGAGCTGCTCCATCCCTGGGATCATCCCGGAGCCTCCTCTGGATCTCTCCAGCAGCTCCAGCTCCTTCCCGTGCTGGATCCAGGAATGGGGCAGCTCTGCAGGTGGGGCAGAGGGACAGAATTCCTCCTTCCCTGGATTTCCCAGCCACATTTCTTTGGATCCTCATTTTCCCAACAAAACCGTTTCCTTAAACCCTCCCAGGGATCATGTTTGATACCAAATTCGATATTTTTTCGATTTCTCTCTGCTTTGGGATTTTTAGAGTTCGTGCTTCCCGCTGTTTCTCCATGGAGAGCAGCGCCGGCGCCTCTCATTTTTCCACCAGCATCTGGGGATCCCCATCCTGGTGGGATTTCAAGAATTCCACCCCCGCAGCCTCTGAGATCCTCCCGATTCCTTCAGGCTCATCCCGCCCTGGAATCATCCGGAGCAAGTTCCATCCTGCTCGCTCCTCGAGCGCAGGGCCGCACATTCCAGGAGCGCTGCCTGAACTCCCTTCCCCCCTTTCCGGGCTCCCGGGAAAATGCATATTCCAACAGAAAACAGGAGGAAAACTCGGCCAATTCCCGGCTTCTCCGGTGCCAAGGAGTTTTGGCACTTAAGCAGCTTTTTGCTGCCTGGCAGTGCCGGGTCTTTATTCCCAACAAAACCCCGTTAAAGGATTACGAGGGGCCTCGTTAAAATAATGCCCTCGGAGCTTATTCCTTATTGGAAGGAAAACAGGGATAAACAGAAAGGGTTCTCTCATCCCCCGGGTTATTGCTTGGAGTGCTTTGAAAGGAGGGGGAAAAAAAAAAAAGGAGGAAAAAAACCTGGCAGGAATTAGGGAATATGTAAACACTTTATACTCTGGGAGTATAAAGCGAGTTTTGTTTAATTTCTGCTTTGCAGCCCTCGGGGGGGAAAAAAAAAAATTAAAAAAATGATAATTAGCGGCTCCCTCCCGGTACTTAATCTAATTAATGTTTGGCTGCTTTGCATGAGGAGTTTTTACCTGGGAGAAATAATCAATTAAAAGGGAAAAGGGAAAGGAAGCTGTTCCAAAGGGGAGCTGCTGTATTTACCTTTTAATGGAGTTTAAAAAACGGGAATTGGAAATCCAGGGAGTTTCGGGAATGGGAATAAATAAATGGGAAATTGGCAATGGAGTTTGCCACAAAGTGCTCACGTTTTCCAAATAAAACCTGGAAAAGCTGGGCTGCTCCATGGAGAACTCCGGGAGCCCCTCAGGGCTTCGGCTTCATCCGGAGGGGGAAAAACAGCAACTGGGGAAAATTCCCAGTTGTGCTGATCCCTGAGGTCTCCTGTGCTTCCAGGAGATCAGATCCGCCCTGTCCTTCTGCAGGTGCAGGAATTGAGGAGCTGGAGCCAGCGGGAACCCAGCAGGAATCTCTGGGATGTCACCCCGAGGCTGCAGCTCGGAAGATTGGATGGCTGAGAGGGAAATGGAATTCCTGGCGGGATGGGGGATAGCACAGAATCCCAGAATTCCAGGTTTGTGTTGGAACGGCCCTTAGAGATCCTCCTGCTCCAACCAGGGACAGCTTTCCCTGTCCCAGGCTGCTCCAAGTGTCCAACCTGGCCTTGGGCACTCCCAGGGATCCAGGGGCAGCCACCAATCTCTGGGAATTCCAGCGCAGACAGGAATTCCTTCCCAATTATCCCATCCATCCCTGCCCTCTGGCAATGGGAAGCCATTCCCTCATTGCTGTCCCTCCATCCCTTATCCCAGATTCCCTCTCCAGCCTTGGATGGAGTGACCGGGATTGCACTTCCCAGGTCAGTCCCTGGCATGGATTTTCCATGCCCAAATCCATGCCTGACCATGGAATGGCCGCGCTGGGCTGGCCCAAAGCCCCTCCTTGCCTCCCGTCGGGTTCCTGGAAGCGGGAATGGAACGGGGCTGATGTCCGTTGCTCTTCTCCCAAATAATCCATGCCCAGAGGTGGGAGAGCCTGGAGACTGGACTCCTTTAGGAATCCTGCCGGTTTCAGGTATCTGTGGATTCTCTGGCAAGGAATTTTTGCTGGATGCTCCAATTGCTGATTTCATTCGAGCCTTTCTGCTTCTTCCACTGAAACCGGGAATGGCCATTCCCTGTTCCCTTTGTCTTTTCCCCTGGATTTGATAACCTTGCGTCATCTCCCGTCAATCCATCCTCACTGTCAGTGATTCCTCACATCCCTTCCTTTCCGTTGTTGCCTTTATCCCGAAGGATTTTTTCCCCATCTTTGTTGTGGTTTTCAGGTTTTCAGCTTGCTTGGCTTTCAGAGCTGCCGTGACCAGAAACGTTTGGCAGCGATATCCTGCCGGGAAAGGGGATGTTTTCCTCATCCCATTCCAATGTCGGCATCGCACACTCGCACCTGCGCTGGGCCCCCATTCCCAAAATTCCAGCCTGCTTTAATCGGCTTCATGGAGCAGGCTGGAAGAAAGCCCCACCCTTTTTAATTAAACTTAATCAAAATGTCACATCCCAATCAAATCCATTGTTTTCTTTGCTTGTCCACAAGCCCGGATCCCCTGGAGGCAGGAGCAACAAATTCCCAGAGATTTTCCAGGAATGCTTTGCGGAGGTGATTGTTGACCAAGAGGAAAGTGGTGCCACGGATTGTTCGCACAGTTTACTGGGATCCAGTAGGAGCCGGGTGTCCGGGAACATTCCTTGGCACAAAGGATTTGCTAAAATCCCTGCAACCATCCAGACTTTTGGCCAAGGGTGGGAAAGATCTGGCTCCTCCTCGGATCCGTCATTTGGCGAATGTGAGCAGTACGAATGTTCTTTTCCTTCAGATTCCTTTGGGATATCTCTTTGGTGAGGGGGGGAGAAAGGCTGATTACGTCCTGGATCACCAATATTTGGGATTTAATCCGGTTATGATGTCAGCGGCAGCCGGAGGAGACTTTAACCCGCTCAGGGAATCCTGGAATGGTTTGGGTTGGAAAATCCCATCCATTCCTGCCTCCAGACACATCCTGCTGTCCCAGGGTGATCCAGCCTGGCCTCGGACACTCCCAGGGATCCAGGGGCAGCCACAGCTTCTCTGGGAATTCCACCTCAGCCCTTCCCTGCTCTCCCAGCCAGGAATTCCTTCCCAAAATCCCACCTAAATCTCCTTTCAGCTCAAAGCCATTCCCTGTGTCCTGTCCCTCCAGCCCTTGTCCCCAGTCCCTCTCCAGCTCTCCTGGAGCCCCTTCAGGCCCTGCCAGGGGCTCGGAGCTCTCCCTGGAATTTTCTCCTCTCCAGGGGAACATTCCCAGCTTCCTCAGGAATTCTCCAGGCCCTTCCCAGCTCCATTCCCTTCCCTGGACACGCTGGTGGAAACTGGAGGTCCTTCTCCTTCCCATCTCTCCCATTCCTTCATTCCCTCAAGGAGAAGAACCACGCTGTGCTCACTGAAAATCTCCAATTCCACCTCTCCATGTCCTGGAATTCCATTGGTTTCTTCCTCTCTTCAGAACTCTTAAGGTTTGTCCTGAAGACCATCAGAATTTTTAGCAACGGAATCCCAAAATTTTCGACTTCGGTGGCAGCATTCCCAGAACTTCCTTGGGCGGTCGCACCAGTTGGGAATACGCTTCTGGCTCCCAAAGAAATCCGAGGTTTTCCTTGGATTCCGAGAGTTGGAATTCTCCCAGGAAAAGAACAAAGCGAAACATGAACGTTCCAAACCTTTTTTTGTTCCTTTTTCCATTTTTTTTCCTTTTTTATATTTATTTTTTTTTTGTAAAGAGGTGGGAATTCTGTTCATTTCGCGTTCGCTTTGTTTTATCCCCGCTCCGTTTGGAATCCCCGGCGCTCGAAGCGCTCCAAGCCTCGCTTGTCTGGGAACGTGTGCGGTCCCAAGGGATTTCTGCGGGAATGCCGAAGTTCCCGCACGTGCTTGGGAAGGTTTTGCTAAGAACGAAGGTAAAGGGGGAAAAAATCAAATAAATTCGGGATGAATTCTGCTGTCAGAAAAGGATTTCAGAGCCTTCCACCCACCTGTCCACAGAGACGGAAACTTTCAGTCTCGTTTCCAACTTTTTTTTTGCCTCCTTTTCCTCTGCCGGAAGCGAAGGGAATTTTCTTTCTGCTTTTGCCTAATTTTTGGTAATTTTTAATTTTTTTTAAAGGAATTTAATTTCTTTAAATCAGTTTAGACGTCAGGAGTTTTTATGGACGAAGGCCCGGCTTCAGGAATATCATTCCCAATTATTTTTTTTTTTGTCCTGAGGAAGCTGAAGCCAGACGTGCTGGAGAAGGGTTTGGATTTGATTTAGTCCCTGATAACTGGGAGGGATTCTCCAGGGAGTGGGAACATTCCCAGGAGCTCTGGGAATGTTTGGATAATGCTCTCAGGGTGGGATTGTTGGGAGTGTCTGTGACTGGAACTGGATCCATCTCAGGATATCCCGAGATTCCGTGATTCCATGGACAATCCCGTTTCTAAATCCCAATTCTTGGGACTCCCAGGGAATCGGCCTCAAGGGGAGCATCTGGATTTCGGGGAATATTCTCACGGAAAGGGTTGTCCAGCCCCGGCACAGCTGCCCAGGGTGGAATCCGCATTCCTGGAAGGATTGGAAAATCCATGTGGATGTGGCACCCGGGGACTCCGCGGTGGCCTTGGCAGCGCTGAATGATCGGACACAAAAAAGGCTTTTCCCACCTCACCAATTCCATGATTTTTTCCATGTTTAGGCCTGACCCCTAAACTCCATCAGCCATTTTTGTGGTGTTTTAATATTTTTATGGAAACTCAGCAATCCTTTGGGAATAATGCGGAAGATTATCCAGGATTTTTTTTTTTTTTCCGGAAGAACGGATGGAACGCCCAAGCCCTCCTTGTTAAGGCAGAGGTTTAATGAGGTTTGGACAGGGGCGGTTTGCCTGGAGTTAGGAATGAAGGGGTGGATTCAGGAATGCCAAGGAAACTGGAAAAAAAAACCCCAAACGAACCTAAAGGAGAGAAGAGATTTTTTAGCTTGGAAAAGGAATTTTTTTTTTGCCGCCACACTGTAAGAAACGGAATTTCGGTGGAATTTATCCACTCACAAATCTCATCCTTGCAGTACCTGACGCTCCCCTTCTCCAAATCCCAAATCCCAAATCCTGGCTGCTTTCTCGGCGTGAAAGATTCCAATGTTGGCACTGGTAGCGTCCAAAAAGGGAAAAGTGTCGCTTGTTCTCCAAGGAGGAAATAATGGAGCAACTCCTGGAAGGCGAAAACATCCAAAACTTTATAAGAGAGGATTAAAACTCTGAGAGAAAATGCCTTGGGCTTTGCAGGAAGCAAAACAATTCCCATGGGAGCCAGCAAGGCAGAGCCATGAAAAAAAAAAAATTCCTCTGTTTATCCTGCAAACCTGAGGGAGCTTGGAAATAATGAGATGCTTTTCCACAATAGCATTCCTGTCCGTGGGAATATTCTGGGAATATTCAAAAAAAACAGAGCTAAAAAAAAGCTTTTTTTTTCTCCTTGAAGAAACTAAAGAAATTTAAAGCTTATTAAGATTTACTCTCCGTGTCTTGGGTTTTCATGGGAGAGGATTCACTCAGTTTGGTAGGGAACATGGATAAAGTGGAAAAGTTGCCTGGAAAAACGCGGGAGGAACGAGGATTGTGTGGAATTTTTTATTTGGGCTTGAGCGCAGAAGGGAGTTTTGGGAGGTTCAAGGCTTCTCGATATTTAATAAAGGGTGGATAAAAATGGATCTTGGCCTCATTCGGGAAAATTTGGGACGCAGAGAAAACAAATGGAGGGAGCACTGGAGAATGTGGGTAATTCCGAAAGTGGGAGGAAGTCTGGGAATTAAACGGAGATGGCTTGGAGAGGTGGTGAGCCCAGAACCAGCCTGGATTTGCAGATGGCTCAGGACCTCCTGAAGCTCCATGCCCAGAAAAGCTGGGAATTCCTTCCAGGGGTGTGCTCCGTTTGAAGCCAATGGTTTGGAGGAAATCTCGGGAATTCTCCTCTTGCCAGAGGCAGAAGCTGTTGCACTGGGAATGTTTAGGGATGCTTGTCCCGGAGAGTGGGAAATGCCAGAAGATCTCAAATTTGGGGGTTTTAAACAATTCCAAATCTCCAGGCGAATGGAAATCCCGGCGTCCAACCCAGCGGGTGGCACTGGAAAACTCATCTTTAAGCTGCTCCTAAGTGAGCCGAGCTTAGCGGCATAGATTATCCCAATTAATTGGGGCTGAAACGAGCTTTTTAAATAATTGCAGGAACATCTGAAGTGGGATGTTCAAGGTTTAAATTAGATTTAAGCCAAAATATTTCTGAGAAAACGGGAAGTCTCCTGGCTGTTTCCAACTTCTTATCCCTGAGCGGTTTAATTTATTATTTGGGAAATATTAATTAATATTAGGGAAAATTTTAACCCTATTTTTATTAATTTTCGTGATCCACCCCTTCCCAGAGAAGATGAGTGGCCCTGAGTTGAAGTCAGGGAGGTTGAGGCTGGAGCACCACAAACCTGGAATGGGAAGCATTGCACACCGAGGTCATTCCAGCCTTGGATTTCCTGGGTTGCCACAAATTCGGGAATGGGAATCATGTCACATGGAGACCATCCCAGCCAAGGATTTCCTACCTGGATGACCTCAAACCTGGAATGCGAATCCTTGCACACCGAGGTCATTCCAGCCTTGGATTTCACACCTGGGTGACCAAGACCTGGAATCATTGCACGTGGAGGTCATTCCAGACATGGATTTCCTACCTGGATGACCAACACCTGGAATGGAAATCTTTGCACGTGGAGGTCATTCCAGCCATGGATTTCACACCTTGGATCACCACAGACCTGGAATGGGAATTATTGCACGCGGAGGTCATTCCAGACATGGATTTCACACCTGGATCACGACAGACCTGGAAGGAGATCACTGCACGGAGAAGTCATTCCGGCCTTGGATTTCCTTCCTGGGTCGCCACAAATCTGGAATGGGAATCATGTCCCAGCTAAGGATTTCCTACCTGGATCGCCAACACCTGGAATGGGAATCATTGCACATGGAGATTATTCCAGACATGGATTTCACACCTGGATCACCACAGACCTGGAAGGGACTTATTGCACATGGAGGTCATTCCAGACATGGATTTCCTACCTGGATCACCACAGACCTGGAATGGGAATTATTGCACGTGGAGGTCATTCCAGACATGGATTTCACACCTTGGATCACCACAGACCTGGAATGGGAATTATTGCACGTGGAGGTCATTCCAGACATGGATTTCACACCTGGATCACCACAGACCTGGAAGGAGATCACTGCACGGAGAAGTCATTCCGGCCTTGGATTTCCTTCCTGGGTTGCCACAAATCTGGAATGGGAATCATGTCCCAGCCAAGGATTTCCTACCTGGATGACCAAGACCTGGAAAGGGAAATCGCTGCACATGGAGGTCATTCCAGACTTGGATTTCCTGGCTGGATCACGGCAGGCCTGGAAGGGAATCATTGCACGTGGAGATCATTCCAGACATGGATTTCACACCTTGGATCACCACAGACCTGGAATGGGAATTATTGCACGTGGAGGTCATTCCAAACATGGATTTCACACCTGGATGACCACAGACCTGGAATGGGAATTATTGCACGTGGAGGTCATTCCAGACATGGATTTCCTACCTGGATCACCACAGACCTGGAATGGGAATTATTGCACGTGGAGGTCATTCCAAACATGGATTTCACACCTGGATGACCACAGACCTGGAATGGGAATTATTGCACGTGGAGGTCATTCCAGACATGGATTTCACACCTTGGATCACCACAGACCTGGAATGGGAATTATTGCACGTGGAGGTCATTCCAGACATGGATTTCCTACCTGGATCACCACAGACCTGGAAGGAGATCACTGCACGGAGAAGTCATTCCAGCCTTGGATTTCCTTCCTGGGTTGCCACAAATCTGGAATGGGAATCATGTCCCAGCCAAGGATTTCCTACCTGGATGACCGAGACCTGGAATGGGAAATCGCTGCACATGGAGGTCATTCCAGACATGGATTTCACACCTGGATTACCAAGACCTCTGGATTTACATTTTTACCGCCTGTGGATTCTGGGATCCACTTTAAAAGCTGATCCTGTGATGATTCCTGAAATATGGGGAGACCCTGGAACCTTCTCTCTGTAGTTCCATCCCTCATCTTTTCCACTGGTGTCTTACACAAATTTGAGCTTGAAATCCCTGGAAAGCCGCCTCGAGGAAAGGCACTGGTGGATCTGGTGGATGGAATGATTGGAAAAGGGGGAAATCCATGTGGAAATCCTTGGATTGCTGCAGTGGGGGGCGGGGGGGGGGGGGGGGGGGGCGGGGGAAGACCCTAAAAGAAGAGCCTGAAAGAAAGATCCAAGGTAAGAAACAAAGAAGGGAAAAGAGGAAAATGGGGACACAGGTGGCGTCCGAGGAATATTTTAGTTGGTCACAGGACAGATGAACTTTTCCCAAAGCTATTAATCATTGGATAAATAACAATTAAAAGCCATTTTAAAAACGGTATTTCCTGTTTAAACCCTGGGATTAAACATTTCACCTCATAAAAGCCAGTGCTTCCTCCTGGATCTCCATAATCCGTTGACTCTGGACTCCATGCAGGATACAGCCCAGATTTCCACCTGGAGGCATTCCCGGAGCAGGATCCTGCATAATTCCTTGTATGGATTGGTGTCGCTGGAAAACCGGAGCGAGCTTGTCAGAATCCTTGAAATCGGGTGCGAAACGTTCCCTTGGATATTTACAAAAGCCAGGAGGGAAATAATTCTTTTCCTTTGAACGCTGTTCCCTTTTCTCCGTCCGTCAAGTAAAGAAAACCTTTCCAGTTCTGTCCGCTCTTCCTTGTTATCCGGGCAAATTTCAGTCACAAGGGCAATTCCTTGGATTTCAAAAATTGATTAGAGTTTCTGGGAATTCTGTGAGGAAATCTCAGGGATTTTTGTCTCTGGTTTGGCCATTTTCTTGTTCCATTTCTCTATGTGTATCAGAGGATATAAATAAATCTATTTCAGAATATTCCAAAGGTTTTTTTTTTTTTTTTTTTCCCCATAATAATCCCAAATATACTTTCCATAGTATTCCTAAATACATTTTCCCCGTGTGCAACTGTCAGGATCAGAATTCCAGCGTGAAATTGATCGGATTAAATACAGACATTGATGTTTTCCTAATAATCTGCTTTCTTCCATGCCAATGGAGCCTCAGGATAAGTAGAATCCATGGATGCAGCCCATCCATCCTAAAATCGAATCCCAAGGTTGGAAAAGACTCCGGGACCATCGAGTCCTTGGCTGTCCATCAAATCCAGGAGGAAGTGCTTGGGTGGATTTCTGGAGTTTTTCTCCAACCATTGCTTTTCATAAAGAGTTTGGTTTTCTGGTCAAGTTAAACAAAAGGGGGTTTGTTCTCCTTCTGGAATGTTCTCCATGTCCCAAAAATCCCAGGTTTTGGGATAAGGAGGAGGAATTGGAAGGAACCTTCAAGCTCATCCCATTCCACCCATTCCATGGGCAGGGACACCTCCCACTATCCCAGGCAGCTCCAAGTGTCCAGCCTGGCCTTGGACACTTCTAGGGATCCGCTCCTCTGGGAATTCCATCCCAGCCCTTCCTCACTCTCCCAGCCAGGAGTTGCTTCCCAAAATCCCATCTAAACCTTCCCTCTTTCAGCTCAAAGCCATTCCCTGTGTCCTGTCCCTCCAGCCCTTGTCCCCAGTCCCTCTCCAGCTCTCCTGGAGCCCCTTCAGGCCCTGCCAGGGGCTCGGAGCTCTCCCTGGAATTTTCTCCTCTCCATGTGAACATTCCCAGATTTCCCAGCCTTTCACGCACGCTCCTGCTCCCTTTCTGTTTTCCTTCCCAGAGTTTGTGCTCCACCCCTCCCACGGGAGCTGGTGCCTCTCTCCCCTTTGGATGCAGCTTGGAAAGAGGATTTTGAGCTCCTTTTTCCCCTCCTCATCCCCAATTTGCAATTTTCACTTCCCAGCACCGAGGCCGAGCTGCTCTTTCCTTTTCCTCCTCCCTCCTGAAGAAAACAATTAACAAGGAATTTAAACTCTGTTGGTCACTCCCCTTTTCCCTTTCCCCCCGTTCCCAACCCCTGGAATATAAATCCTTCGCTGTGGTCGGCAGCTGAGCTGGAAAAGCCAACAATCCGTGTCTGTAATGTCACCAGGATCTCCTGTAGGGGATTTATGGGATCTGGCCTCCAGCACCCGCTGCTTTACAGCCCGTGAGCTCACTCCTGTGGGAATTCCCTCCGGATTCTGGCTCCCGATCCTTGACTCTGGCTGATCTCGGGAGCTTTTCCAGAGGTGGATCCCCCCATCCCTTGAAAAATGGGATCTCGACTTTGTTTCCGTCCCTGATTGGTCCTAAAGAGGATCACGGCACATTCCTGCCGCCAGGAAGAGCTTGGATTTGGGATGTGCTGGATGCAGGAGGCAAATGGAATGATTCTCCAAGGCGGACCTGTCAAGGTTCCCACACTGAGTGGGAAGAACGTGGCTGCCTCTTCCTTTGGAGTTTTCCGATTTTCCTTCCGTTTTCGTATTTTCCTTTGAGTTGGAATTGTTGGGGAGAAGGGAATCGCCGCGCTGCCTCTCCCTGCAGTTTTCCCTGGACAAAGGAAGGACGAGGTGAAGTTCCTTCCCCAGGTGGTGGCAAACATCCCTCAGCTGAACACTGAGGTGACAACATTCCGGAAGCCGCCTGCTTCTGGAGAGCGGCAGCTCCAACAGTTCCTGGCCCTCATCCCGAGGGAACGGGATCAAAACTCCTTGGAGACAATCCGTGCGTCCAAGCCAGATGTTGTTCAAGGAGCGGCCAAAATCTGGTTCCCGCATTTTGTTATGGAACTGTGCTGGATTTTGGTGGGATTTTAGGGAAAGTTTCTTCCCCCAGAGGGTGCTGGGGCAATGCCCATGGAATGGGCACATTCCAAACGCTGCTCCAGGGGCTCCCAGGGATGCCCAGGGTAGGATTGTTGGGTGTCTGTGTTCTGGATGATCCTTGTTGGTTCCTCCCCACTCAGGATATTCCCTGGATCTGTGACAGACCCCAAACACATGGGAATAACACTGACCACCAGTAATTTCAGGATTAGGTCCTTCCCAAAAACAACAGACTTTAGCTCCAGATTTTCGGGAAACGTTCTTCCCCCAGAGGGTGCTGGGGCACTGCTCATGGAATGAGCACATTCCAAATGCTGCTCCAGGAGCTACCAGGGATGCCCAGGGTGGGAATTGTTGGGTGTCTGTGTTCTGGATGATCCTTGTGGGTTCCTCCCCACTCAGGATATTCCCTGGATCTGTGACAGACCCCAAGCACATGGGAATGAGACCATGACAGGAATTTCCGGGGTAGGTCCTTCCCAAAAAACAACAGACATTTCCCTTTAGCTCCAGGTCAGTCCTGGGACCTGGCCCAGCTCCTGGGATTGCACCTTCCCAATCCAGGGAAGAGATCCCAGGGATCCCAGAGTGACTTTCCCTGGAGCCAGTGTTTGCAGATGCATCAAAATTCCAGGGTTTTCTCTTTGACTTCCTGGAGTGTGGAAGGAGTCAAAAGGACCGGCTTGGAATGTCCAATAAATCCAGTGCAAGGTGTCAGGGAAATCAAGGATGAGCTGGATTCATTCCCTCCTCTCAGTGAATCCGCTTTTTTTTCCAGAAGATTTTTAAAATTTTCCCTTGTGTCGCTCCTGTTTTAGGAGGTTATAAATGAACCATGGAATCATGGAATGCGTTGGGAGGGATTTAGGGATCATTTAGTTCCTGGAATCCCTGGAAGTGTCCGAGGTGGGGTTGGAGCAACTTGGGATAGAGAAATCCCTGCTCGTGGAATGGGATAAGGTGATCCTTAAGGTCCCTTCCACCCCTGACCATTCTGGGATTCTGGGATTCTGGGATAAATTGTTCATCCTTCCCTGTGCTTACGGGAGAATGACACCTCCAAGGAGACTAGCATTCCCAAATCCACCTCAGCAGATCACGGAATCTTGGATGAAGCAGCTGTCGCCATCTGACCTTACAGCATTCCTGGGATGTGATTTTCTCGAGGAAAATCGCTCTGCTCCATGGATCTCTGGGGTGGCGATGTTACAGCTGTGTCCATCCGCTGGGATCGTCCTGGAAGCTCACTGGGAATACTCACCCCTGCTCCAGGGTAGGAGATCCCTTTCTAGCGAACTCCTTTGGGATTTCTGAGCAGAATTTTGGGGCTCCGCGCATCCCAGACCTGATCCCGCGTCGTTGGCCTCCTTTTAAAAACATTCCCAAAATTCGGAGCTAAATTACACGGCTGCAAATTGCCCGCTGAGAATTCTGCTCCTGAAAAACCAGAGCAATTCCACTCTCGGGATGAATCCTGTGGAGCAGAAACGGTGGGAAGCCAAGGAATCGGCTTGGGATTTTCAACTTCTGGGATTTTTGTTGTGTAACACCGAGGTGCGAGGAGGAAGAACCAGGATCTGATCCAGCTCCACTTCCAGCCCTTTCCTTAATTTCCTTCCCTTCAAATGTTTCCCCTGTGCACAATCCAGCAGGGAAAAATTCCATACTCTGGGATTTTCCGTGCAGAAAGGGAAATCGAAGAAACGGAGAACCCGGAGGGTGAGCTTTAGTTAATGCCGGTTTTAGTGGAATGTGCTCCTGCCTATGGAACTGGATGATCCTAAAGTCTTTTCCAGCCCAAACCATCCTGGAATTCTGTTCGCACTAATTATTTCTAAGCTTAATTTAAAATTAGTTGAGGATTAGTTTTTTTCTCGGTGTTTTTTTTTGTGCACAAGAAATGCTTCAGCTCGCTCCAGCTGTGCTCCAGAACTTCACTTCCAATGGCATGGAAAACCACCTGGAATATCATCTGTAACCCCTGGATCTTTGTCTTCATAAATCCCTGGGGGTGATTCCTCAAATTCCTCAAATTCCTCAAACTCCTCAAACCACCTGGAATATCAGCTGTGACTCCTGGATTCTTTGTCTTCATAAATTGTTTGGGTGATTCAGCTACAGAAATTCACCGAATTGTTGAAAATATTAATTATAAGGTTCACGTTCCCAACGTCATCCTTTAAAACGTTCCTGTTTGGAAGAACGTTTATTTTTAACTTCCTTTCTTGTTTTTTTTAAAGCACCTGCAAATCCCGATTTGTCCCACCAGTGATGATTTATTAAAAAAAAAAAAACACCCAAACAAGCAAGCAAACAAACAAACAAAAAAACCTCCCCAAAAAAAACAAAAAACAACAAAAAAACCAACCCAAAAACCAACCAACCAACCAACCAAACCCCAAACCAAACAAATTAATCATTTTGAAACACTTATGTTTTTTATTGTGGTGGGTTTTTTTTGGTTTGTTTTTTTTTTGGGGGGGGGAGTGGGGTTTTTGGTCCTTTTTTGCCTTTTTTTTTTTGTGGATCTGTTTTGAAAAAACAAGAATACTGGAAAAGAAGAGCAGGGATCAGAGAAGGAAACAAAAAGAAAAAAACAAAACAAACAAACAAAAACCAGGAAAAGATATTTCCAATCGATTTTTGCCTTGGTAAAATATTGAGTGATTAAACATTAAATAATTGAACATAAAGAATGGGGATTTATCCCGGTGTCTCCCAAGATTCCTTTACGGCTGACCAACACCAGAGTTACAGGAATATGGATGTGCTGGCTGGAATTTTTCCTGGGAGATCTCCAATCCAACTCAGAGCAGAGAGAAGTACAGGAATGTTGGAATTTTCACTGGATCGATCAAGATCCAGAACAGAAGCCACCTGGAGCAACCTGGGACAGTGGGAAGTTGTCCCTGCCCATGGAATGAGATGATCCCAAAGGTCCCTCCCACCCCAAACCATTCCACGACCCTATAAAAACATTCCCATGACGGATTTCTCTCATTATTAGTTTTAAAAAAATTAAATATTTTTAATTATTATTTTCCCTCTTCCAGGAAGTCGGCGTGCTCCCAACTCAAAACCCCAGGATCCCAACCCCCAATTTCCCGCCGGTTTTTGATGGAAATTTTCCCCCCAAAACCCTCCAGGGGCAGAATGGAATCGGTTCATCCAGAAATAAATAACGAGGACTAACAGCAAAACCGGCGGCGGCCAAAGAGAGGCAACATCCGCACGGTCTCCGATCCCCCAAATTCCAACGCCGGCCTTTCCCGAGGTTTTCCTCTCTCCCTTTCATGCGGCCGGGAAGGGCGGGGCGGGATTCGGGATCCCTCTGTCTCCGTCTGATGCCTCGCTGAAGGCTGATAACGTTCCCTGCGGACAGCAGGGGGACGATTAGCGGGGATATAAAAGAGGGAAGCGTCCGGGAAGGAATTTTTTCCATGCCTCAGCCTCAAAGCTCCCCATTGTTGCTCGTCTGCCAGGTGAAACAATTCCTGCCTCTGAAGGAGGGAGATAGGGATCTATCCCATCCCTCTGGAGAGCTGTCCCAGCCTCCGGGACTCCCTCCGACCCGCTGGAATGGCTTCAGAGGGCGTCGGATGTCAAAAGGGGTGTGGAGCCCTCCGGAATTTCCCTCAGCTCCGGCTCCGTGCCACGTTCAGCTGTGCAGGTGTTGGATAAAGACACCGAGCTCTGACTCCGCAGGGGATGTTCCCCAAATTCCCTCCAGGGAAGAAGTTTCTTTGGGAAATTCCTCACTGAGAGGATTTTTTTTACTTTATTCACCTACGCCAGGTGATAGTTTTAGGGATGTAATTCCTTGGATAGTTGTCCAGGTTTGTCCTGACTTGGCCACATTGGACAGCCAGGATAATCCTCCAGAAAAATTCCTGCCTTGGACAGGTTCCTCCTTCCATCAGGATGGAAAAATCTCCTTGGGAGTCCTACAGGCTTGAAATTATTTAACAAATGACTCCCTCAAATTTTTGGAGCTGTTCCAGGGGAGGTTTAGGTTGGGTTTAGGAAAAGATTCCTCATCCAGAAGACGCTGGGCACATTCCCGAGGCTGCCAGAACTCTGGGAATGTTTGGACAACTCTCCCAGGGATGCCCAGGGCGGGATTGTTGGGGTGTCTGTGCAGGACTGGGAGCTGGGCTGGATGATCCTGGTGGGTCGCTCAGGATATTCCATAATTCCATGATTATTTCTAATGCAGAACACGGGATTCAAGTCCAATTCCCAAGCCTCTTGGTACCAGCTGCGTTCCCGTCCTGGGGACAGGAACGAGTTGATCTTTAAGATCCCTTCCAACACAAACCATTCCAGGATCCCGTCTTTCTTCCCAAAATCCCATGGGAATTGGGAGATGCTGCTCCCTGTGTGTTTGGAGTCTTTGGGAACAGAGATCAGCAGATCTCCTGCTGGGCTCAGTTCATTTTCACCCACTGAGGCTCCATCCTTAACACTTTTAAAATAAATTCATGGAATTTTTGGCCACCAGGAGCGGTGCCTTTACGGAATTTTGGGGGAGTTGCCGTCTCCCTTCCAAGGCAAGCGACTTCAAAAAAAAAAAAAAAAAAAAGAGGGGAATAAAAAGGGGAAGAAAAGGAAAAAGGACCCATTAAAGTGAGTTTTAAACCCAGAACAAACAGATTGATTGTCCCACCTCACAAAGCGAGGAGGAGGATCTGGTTTGTCTTTGCTTTGTCCCAGCTGTAGCTTTATCCCAGCTTGGAAAAGCGGATATTCATCCCATCGCTGAGGGATCAGCAAACCCTCCTGCTCGTGTGAACGCTCCCTGAGTTATCCAGTCGGGTTTTTTTTTTTCCCCCGGGTGAGAATTTACGGCCAGTGATTCACGGAGCGAAGCCGCGTTTATTTTCCTTTTCCGATGATATTCCGCGCTGCCGGTGTTCCAAGGAAACGTGACGTAGCCGTTGTTGCTAGGAACGAGCTGCTGCCGGTGCTTTACATCCACAGCTGCCTCTGGAAGGAAGGAAGGAATTCCTGGCACTGCTCCTCACGCCGGAGAGTTTTGTCCTTTCCGATATTCCTTGTCTGCGTAGTTTTTTTCCGGATTCACGAATCCGGCCGGGAGATAATGAGGGATTTCCGCTTGGGAAGGGGGATTTGGGGTGCGTGCCTCGTCTCCTCTGGAATAGCTTAGCACATTCCCAGTGTTTGCGTTCTGCAGGATCACGGAGGGTTTGCATCCGTTTATGGCCACGTGCTCCACACTCATGTGGGGAAAAAATGGGGTCGGCTCGTCCGCAGCCGTGGGAAAATCCTGCCTGTGCCAGCAAGTCCAGTTCCAGGATCATGAAATCCTGGAATGGATTGGACGGGACTTTAATAATCCCGTTCCATGGGCAGGAACAGCTTCCACCATCCCAGGGTGCTCCAACCTGGCCTTGGACACTTCCAGGGATCCAGGGGCAGCCACAGCTCCTCTGGGAATTCCATCCCAGCCCCTCCCCACCCTCCCAGCCAGGAATTCCTTCCCAAAATCCCATCTAAACCTCCTCTCTGTCATTTCCCTTTGCCCTTTCCCTCATCCTTGGAAATATTCGCTCTCCATCTCTCCTTCAGGTCTTGGAAAAACACAGCGGGATCACTCCAAATCTTCTCTTCTCCAGGCT